>MJUU01068166.1:15623-39683 GCA_002080025.1 Modiolus philippinarum | reverse complement strand
TTTTGTTTCATTTTATTTTTTTACATCCACAATGAAAGTTTACAAAGACAACGTATGGTAGCTTCTCCAAGGATTTGTGAATTATTTCACAGAAACAAACATCAATTGATTGTCGGTATCCAGAATGACTTAGTTGTGTATTCAAATCATGTGTCACCTGGCAGACAAACAACGTGTAAAACAGACAGGACACCCATTTAATGAAAATTCAATAACTCTCTTACGACCATTTGATTTTCAGGGGAGGGCTTGGGCGATTTTGCCTAGAATATTTATTTTCACAAAAATCTCGGACAAATTATTTATTTTCACTAAATGTCATATCAAATTATTTATTTGCATTTGCAACAAAAAAATTATTCTGCAAATCGAAATTAAATTATTTATTTTCGTGATAAGTCGGATTATGATATTTATTTTCACTGGCATCAAGATTAAATTAGTAAAATGTTTAAAAAAAAACGTATGCAAAAATAGGATTCTAATGCACTTATGTTTGTAAAGCTGATTTTGATTGGATGGCGTCAAAATTTTGAGGGGGTAAAATCCACGATTTACCGTCGGAACCAATAGCAACGTAATGGCGCAGACGCACAACAAACTTCCTGTGATTTAAAAATCGATTTTAGATGTTTTTTTTTTAGATTTTCATTAGAATAGAGATAACCAAACTATATTTTAGGATCTTCAGGGGTAAATCTTAGATTTTACTGTCGCAAACATCCGTTTTCCGGCTCCGCTTACGCGTCGCCGGAAAACTCAGTTTGCGACAGTAAAATCTACGATTTACCCACTTAGATCCTAAAATACAGTATGGTTATCTCTTAATTTTACATCGTGCAAATTACAGCGGTTGTATATTTCTATGCCGCTTTTTACAGCCTACAGCCTTTTTGCAGTTTTCTTGTAAATCAACAAAGCAAGCTCGAGATAATTAGCACGTCGAGCAAAATGGTATTCTGACAAGTAATTCGACGGATAAATAATTTTTAAAATGTTCAACCCCCATGAATCAAAAGTAAAGGAATGGCCATTGTTGACATGAAGGGGGAGATTTAGTGCATATTTTCCAAAAATTCTACACAAATGGATGTACTTTGAAATGATATGCAAGCTATGCATTACCAGATCGTTGTAAACTAGAGCATGTTCTAATACACCTGACTCTAATTTTATTGGACATAAGATGCAACTACGATCAGTTTGCCAAAAGTTGGGGGTTTTTTTTTGTTTTTTTTTTCCTTGCAGATCATTAGGACAGCTGTTTTATAAATGTCATTTACGCGTTTGACTTAAAAAGCGAAATTTTCACTCAGTCGGCTTTTGCCTAGGAAATCTTCACGATCGGCGAATTATGCTATTGTAACACACTACATGGACAAAAATATAATCTTATGGAATATTTTCCGACCAAAATATGCAATAATTATTGCTTACATAATTGGTTCGTACGGGTATTATTAATACTTGCTTGTTCCGAGGAAGGTCAATGCTTTATATTATTTTTCCTTGCGAAAAAAGTCAACAGGCATGAAATCACGGGAACAGACTTCAAATGTGTATGGACTTATGAATTGTCCATCATAATTACCCGGACTGCCAAAAGACACCTGTTGTATATTCCGTTAGTCAAATATCTCCGATCAGCAGGTGACCCAACATGGGTCGTGCCAGCGTGTTGCTATTTGACACACAATATACAATCTTGTCATCTGACACAATTTTACAATCGTTTTAAACAAATCAGTCTGTTTTTATTAAAAAAGACGAAATTATGTCTGCATCTGGTAAAATATGCATGCATTTTGATTGATTCTGTCAAATTAAATTTATTCCTAAAGAGAGTATGTTTCTCTGACTAAAACGAGGAAAATATATACATTGAAAATACTCAACTTGGTTTAAATAAAAATCATGCTATTTGACATAATTGTGTAGTAGAAATGCTGTCTTACTGGCCATTGTAGTTTATTTCATTTTCTATATATTTCGGTTATTAGTTATTCATTACTGACCATTCGTCGATCTGTTCAAAATGGCTGTCCCCACAACGATAAAATTTCAATTTTGTATTCGCTTTTAGTACTTTATTTGTTAAAATATAATATTAATATCGGAGTATTATGAATATTTAATGCATAAAGAACAACATATCAAATTTTCATTTTTGAGCGTAGTTTCACTTTAAGACACAAACACTTAATTCACTTTCTTAAGAACTTTTATTTGTGGATTAACATTGAAATTTTTAGCAGAAAACTAAGTCCAAATACGCAAAAAATATGGAAAACCCCCCAAAAAATTTCCAATGTTTTCAGCTGGAGATAATTTTCTTACCATCATCTAAGTTTTGACCACTTTTCAATAATTTCCAATAAGATTTAATAACTTTATTCAACTTCTAAAAAAACTTCAATCTGTGGGTTAACATTCAATTTTTCTGCAAAAAAAAACTAAATTCAAATATGGAAAAATGAAAAAAATAAATTTCAAAATTTTCATCTGGAGGTAATTTTTATATTAATTCGTACATTATACTTACCACATTAACAAATAGAATATTCGCGCGTTTTAGTGTCTCATTCGCAATGTTTTGAGATGACCCAAAATTAAACATCACGCGATGTTGTCATCTCATAGTGCTCATGTGACCATCACACCTGTAATACGTAATCAACATACCTGTAACTAATTCGCGCCAGTCTAAAATTTTGCGTTGAACTGAGAAGGTGTTTCGAAATTTTCGGTCAATTTTCAATGGCAAATTTCTGTATATTTGTCATGATTTTTGATAGTATATTGGATGTTTGGATTGTGAATCCAATAAATACGAAACTAAACTAGGATTATCTCTACTCACTGGTCCCGCCATCTTGAACGTACGACCAGGACGATTGTGTGTAGTTTTCGGTGCCCGAGCAGAAGGGACGGAGGCTAGCCAGACTTCTGGTACGAAATCTAGAGAATGTCTTTACGGACATTTAATCTCAGTATGACGTTGGTAAGAAGCGTTCGAGGATATCGTTCATGATACTTTTCGATATAGAATTAGTGTTTGTTTACGAATGTAACTTTTTGACAGTCTGTATCGTATTGTTATGTACACCTAAATAAAGTTTTATTTATCTGTCAAGAGAAACAGAACAAGGAGAGTTCGGCTCTGCCTATATCTGTTTCTGAGACTTCGGGTCACGTCCCTTCCAGTCAGAAACCCGGTTGAAATCGAACAAAAGAATTGGAACTCTCCCTATAACGAGGTAAAAAAGTGATAAAGTATTTTTTTTTAAGTTTTCGCTACGCTTCTAAAAGTTAATTAGAGATGTGTTTGGTTGCTTTTGTCACATATTGATATTGATATGGGTTTTTCATATGATTCCCACAGAAAACTGAAGATAAAAAGCTATGGTTATTACAAAATTATCAAACATCGGTCATAACAGTGGTTACTTTCTAAACTGTACCGTTTTTTGGCATATTTTTATTTTTTAATGAAAAAAATCAAGTGTATAGTAGAAAGAATGTGCTTTCATTTGCATCCATTGAAAAGTTCGCACATAAATGCCACGATTTTATATTTAATTTCAAAGTTGGACATATTTTGGCGGGAATGAAAACATTTTTTTTAATCGAGTTCACCGAAGTCTTACTTAGCCAAGCATAAACTTTAATCAATGAACACTGCTTCAATACAAATTCCATGTTATTGTTACTAAGAAAAACGTTTTAATTAAAGATATTGATTATCATTTAAAAATTAATTGTGAACTTGAAGCGAAAGATTGAAATATCTTTATTCTCTGTATTCTACACAGAGATCAACCATCAAAGGAGGTTTTTTTTTAAATACTGAAGACAAAACCCGATTATTTATTTTTCTTTTGCCTCAAGAGTTTTCGTTAAATTTTTTTTCCGACAATTTCTTCTTTAAAATTAATATTGCTTTTTCTAGAATGTCTTTTTAACCTTATTGCATTATATTTTCATGAAGTCTTGGAATTGATATTTATTTTCGGCTTTCTTTGGCATCTCATCCATATGGAGACGGATAAGCAACATTATTCTTATTTCTGAATCGTGTTGGAGTATTGTATTTGTTTGCTTCTTTGAAAATAAATATGTAAGATCAACAATAAACCAAACTTAGGCACGAATTTAAAAAACCCTCTTCAAGGGAAAAGATCTTTTCGTATTCATTCTACCATATTTTTTTAACATGTAATTCAAAATTGAATGTATACCACGACATCAAATCCCAACCCCATTTGCGACAAGATGTAAATGTCTACACTTTCCCATTAAGGGGTGGCGCGGGGGGTGTTCATCTCCCCAAAACAAAAAGTAGGGTAAAATCGGAGTTTTTTGCCAAATATATGTCTAAAAATATATTGGTCATTTTTTTTAAAATTGAATCACATCTAATTTATATATCCTGAATCTGTCCTGACATACTGGTGTTAAATAAATTTCCGTTTCCTGCTCTCCATATATCTTTGTATTTTTCGGTAAATAAAATAGTTAGTCCTCACCACATGGGCTAGTGATCAATTTGTACTTAATACAATCCCATCTAATTGAGAGAAAAAAAAAACAAGACTGAAGAGGCTCACAGGAACATGTTCCTCAACTATGTCAATCGCCGAATCGACAATAATTCCAATGGTATTATACTATAGTATAAAGTATTATACTAATTATCAAAATTGTAAGAAGGTGGAAACTCGACAAAAATGCACAAGTATGTATGTGAAGATGGTGCGATTAGAGGTTTCATGGTTCTTCAACGATGAGAAAAAAAAAGAATTAAACTTGGAGGTCACGAGTCCTGTTACGATTTCTTTATAAATAAATATTCTGTATAATAATTATATACAAATTGTAGTAAGTTACATTTATTTCATAGTTCGAGTATATGCATTGCCTTGTGTGAAGTCTTTTAATCCAACTTAAATTGTTAGAGTTGTCGACTAATTTTGGTATGATTCGTACACTCAAGAAAGGGGCGTTTTTTTTTCTTCTAGTGTGCTTCATACCTGATCATGGATATGAACTTTTTCAAATCGAATGCAGAAAGGAAGCTACAAAGCGCAATTATAGGTTGTCAGTAGTCATTGCCTGGCTGTCGACATTGGTGACTTGTCAACGGGTTTGATTTGATTTATGAAGAGGTCTATGAAGTGAATTTAAGATTTTTTGGAATCTGCATAACAAGTAAATTGTTCACCGGTGTTGTTCAAAACAATTTACAGTTATTATGGCATTAGCAGTTTTTACAGTAAACACGAGAAGTAATGTTTTATATCTTGAAAAAAGCAAAAAGGCCACTATTTTGCTAAATAAAAAAAGTCTAATCTTCCTGAAGAATAGCCGGATAATGATATTCTTGAACTTAATTTATGTCACAATTTGAAGCTGACCATCGTTATTGAAACGACATTACGGGCTAAATCGACGACACTGATGCTAGAAATACATTTATTTCTTTTCAAATGACACATATACGATTGCTACTTATTTACGACCCCCCCTTTTTTTAAGGCTTTTCCAAACACACACGCACGTAGATACAGTCACGTAATATATCCCATTGAATAAAAGTAATGTCACATTTCAGTGTTCTGACTACCTTATCCGAACTCATTACAACATAAAATTTAAATGTCAATGCCATTCAAAAGTGAAAAAAAAAATCAGCACGATTTAGTTTTTTCATGTCAAACACACCCTTTTAAAATGTACACAAAGCAATTGTCTCCCCTCGATTCACCCTAACAACGGATTTTCTAAACTGTACCGATTTTTGGCATATGCTTCGATTTTTTTCAAAATCGACTCTTGAATTTGTATTGGAAAGGCCGATCGAACAAATGCGTGCTTTTTCTCGCACAGTCAGATTTGAATTTTTTGCGATTTTTTTTTCTCATCGACCAATTGTTAATAAATGCCTTCCGGGTCGACATAAAAACGACTTCAACTCCTATTTTGTAATGTTATTTTTGGTTTCAGCGTCATTTGTAATAATAAGATTGAAAGAAAAACTACTTGCTTTCTTATCTGTTTTGCTATAATCCCGGTATTTAACGATTTTTTAATGTTACAGTAACATTTTCAGGACCTGTCCAAACCGCCGCGTTCATTTTGGAGGTACAAGTTTTTGGCTAGATTTTGAAGAGTTCTTAATTTAAAGGGTAGATAATTTTCGTCAACCGGGTTTCTGACTGCGTGTAGCACACGACGTTAGAAATAAATATTTGATTTGATAATAGATCGATAATTCTATCGGCGATTGTATAATTATAGAAAACATAACTTTGAAAAGATTAAAATATCAAGATTTTCATTTATAAGAACATCTATCATACATCATTTTAAGCAACAAATATTGACAGGTCAGTATGCCAGTTTTTGAGATATAAGTGGCTGAAATTTTGGCGGGAAACCGAACTTCTCTAGACTTTTCATTCACTTTGCATTAAGGTAATCAACCTTTGAAATGCAATGAAGAAATATCAAGAAATATCAAGAATTTCATCAAATTTCGCCCATAGTCTATTAAAGGTGTATAAAATCTTCTGATTTTCTAATGCATCCTGATGGATAAAATAAGGGATTCCGAAAGTCAGAGAAAACCTGAGTAGTGACCATTATTAAAGTAAAAAATTAATTTATAAAACAATTCATATATGTTGCATAAATAAGAGAACATAGCTGGACCGTAATGGGGGATTTTGAATTTTTTTAATAACAGATGTATTTTTTTATATTCTTTTTTTGGTGGTCTTCAAGTCAGTTAAAGTAAATAAAAAAGATAACAGGAAACATCTACATGCAAATGTAGTATTGAGAGTACATTATGTATATGTCAGTAATTAAATGAATTAAATTGCTTTGAAAGAAAGGAGTAGTAAGCATGCATTCGAGCTGTCCGGTGCGGTATCTTTAGCACCTCTTTAATTCTTACGAATCATTTTAATTGAATTAATATCACCTGAACATACTTTAACTACACACTAACATATTTTTGATAAAATATCATAATTATACAATATTGTATTGTTTTTCATAAGCCTCACAATAACTTATCTCAATAATTAGTTTTTGATAAGCTATGTTGTAAGCTGATTACGTTTGACTTCATTGCCTTAGAGTTATTCATTTGAAATCCCAAATTTTATATTACAGAACCATAAATTTGTTTTGCTTTCCTTTGGGATATCAACAAAAGATGAAGGCACCGATCTCCCTTCCATGTACTTGGTACCAAAATTACACAAATGCCCCTACAAACAACGGTACATCGCTGGATCTGCAAAATGTTCTACAAAACATCTTTCTAAGCTTTTAACCTTATCTTGTAATAGCATTAAAACTTTTGACTTCTCCACACTTTATACTACCATTCCTCATGAACAACTGAAATCTCGGCTGAAAAATATAATTCACAGATGTTTTTCCCGTAAGAACGGCGAACCGTGATACAAGTACATTGTCATAGTTAGAGAACAAGCATACTTTGTGAAATATGACTCACAATCACAGAAAAAATACATAGAGGAAGAAGTGATTAAAATGTCAGAGTTTCTGATTGACAATATATTTGTCAATATTTATATTTTGATGATATCCTTAGTATTGACAATCCCCAGTTTTTAGATTATGTCGACATAATTTACCCACAACAACTGAAACTTAATAAAGCTAATAATGATTCCAAATATTGCACTTTTCTGGATCTAACTATCATCGTTGACACTGGTAAAAGAAAAACTAAAATTTACGATAAAAGGGATGATTTTTATTTCAGTATTGCTGATTTCCCTTTTCCTGACCGACGTTCCTCTAGTGCGACAGTGTTTTACCAGCAGACTAGGCTCCTTGAGCTAGCCGGCAGTTTTGCGGCGAGCACACCTTGACCCATCTTTCAAAATAACGTTTTGTTCCCCCATTTTCTTTTTCATGATTGTAGTCATGAAGTTAGTAGTCTACCTGTATTGGGTTTTATTCGTATGTTTATAATACTATTAATAGGGAAACGGGACAGACAAAGGGGGTTTGGGTACTCATAAACCGGTTTAACCCTACCGCTGTCTTTTGATAGTGCCGGTACCAGGTCCGGCTAGCTGTCCCGAGTTCCTATCGTTGTTTACGTTCGTCTTTACGTAGATCCAGAGTTTGTTACCGGACTGACTAACACTGACTGTGACAAAACCGGACTTTTCACTGGCAGTGTGACCGGTGCTTACCCTTCCGGAGCACCTGATGACACCTCAGTTTTAGAGGGGTTCACACTGCTAGTGCTTTAGTTATGTGGCGTTCTTGTTCTTTTTGTTTTATTTGTTTTGTCTTTGTTATACTGTCTCAATTCGTGTTTGCTGTGAATTGCCGTGATTTTGGATTTAGAATTTCGGCTTTCCTTCGTTTGCCGATGAATTGCATTTTTATTGTGTTTTCATTTCTTGTGCAGTTCCTATTTACTTTGTGGCATGTGACCATGTTTTTTTGGCCATTGTAGGTGTTTCCTGCTATCTTTTTTTTATTCTATTTGTTTTTCAACAGACCATCGGAATTCAAATAGGCACAAACTGTGCCGCTCTTTTGGCCGATCTGTTTTTCAACTCCTATGAAGCTGAATTCATTGAAGGGCTTCTTCAAAATAAAGACAAAAAAAAATTTGAGCTTCCGTTATATAGATGATATTTTATCACTAAACAACACACGCTTTGGTAATTTTCTTTATCTTATTTATCAAAAAAGAGCTTGACATTAAGGATACTACAGATACTTTCATTTTGGCCTCGTTCCTAACCTTCATCTTAAAATTAACACCAGAGGTGCACTACAAACTAGGTTGTATGACAAACGCGATAGCTTGACCTTTCCAATAGTTAACTACCCTTTTGTTTGTAGCAGCACTCCAAAAGCACCAGCATATGGAGTTTACATCTCACAACTTATTCGCTACTCAAGGGCTTGTGGTCGATTCAGCGACTTCCTTGATAGAGCCCAGTTGCTTGCAAATAGACTACTTAAGCAAGGGTACGTTACCGAAAACTTAAAGTCATCACTACAGAAGTTTTACGGTCGACATCACGATCTTGTGGATCGCTATGGGATATCTGTTTCCCAGATGACAACAGATATTTCCCTCTGTAACTAAAGTTTGTTTTTCCTCTATCGGATTTGACTTTAAGGTGTTGTCCATCTGTATGTGTGTTTTTCATTTTTCTTTTTGTCCCGTACTCAAGTGGTGTCCTTGTTTCTTAATGTTTCCGATATTGCCGCTGTCCACGGATTGTTCGTTCTTTTGACTGAAGGTTCGGTTCTCACTTACTTTAATGAGACATGACTTTTTGAAATGTCCATATAACTGTTATTTTATTACTCGTTAACAGTATGATCTTCATGGTCTTCCCTGTTTGCTATGTCTTTGGACTTTGATTTTTGTTAACATCACTTCCCTTCTTCCCTCTTTATTCTACTTCTGTTGTCTCATCTCGTAATAATTGACATTTTTTCTAAGTTGAGTTGTCTCGGACAGTTTTTTCTTTGAATGCATCTATGTCTCAATCTTGTCACGATTTTAATAACAGTCCATGATTGCAAGTTATTTGTGATATACTAGTAAATAAAATTGTTTGTTTTCTTTCATCATATCATCTTTATTCGGCGTTCCTGATCTGGCTATTAAATAATTTTAATCATAAAAAGCCAACATGTGAAGTTCAGAATCGTTTCACTTTTATCTGTATATGTAAACGGAAATCCTTGCAGTGCCGAAATATGATAAATGAAATAAACTTATTGCATCTAAGTTTACCAATTTTTATCCCATTTATTAGTTGAGGCACAGCAAAATGAAATTAATTGGCTTCGAATTATGTTTACAGTATAAACTTACAAGCAAATAAACAGAAAAGTATTCCAGCACACATTATATCATGTAAACCTGAATAAAGTATGTCCAAATGAAGGTCGTTTATAGCCGCCTTATCAAAGGTCACTGGACGCTATTATCTAACAATTTAGCATTAAATATTATTCCAATGTAACTGCCGATTCATTTTTTTTTATAATTATGTACAATTACATTCTTTCGTTGAGGTTGATACGCGTCTTTATAGTCATAAAGTGAATTCGAACCAAATCGTCAGTCTAAAACCAATATACCAAGGACAATGGCAACAGGTGGACTGGTAGAGTAAGAACACCTGCTTTTTATAAGATATCCTCCGTGTTGAACAAGTCAAATTCGTTTCAAAGTCAAATTCGGTAGAGGAAACAACTTACACCGGAGGTCTCATATCGACAAATACAAAATACCTGTAATTGTAATCATGTAAATGTCAGTCTTTCAGCGATTTTTTTTCCAGGAAAACATAAGTTATGAAATTGGAATTGTTAATGCTGATGCGTTTAAGACTCCGATCTTTGCACACCGAAATGAAGGCAGCAAGAAGCTGTCAGACTATTATTTGAAGTAAATGACTTTTCGAATTGATTCTTTATAACATGTAAACATCTTCCCGGATTTGATTATACCAGTTTTGACTTTTTCCTAGATTGACTCACTGACAGTGGGACGGATGCTGTTAACAGAGAAGGACATGCTTACCCTTCCGTAGCACCTGATGTCACTCAGTTTCATTGGAGTTCACACTGTGAGTGTATTAGGTTTGAATGTTGTTTTTATTTGACGTGTGGTTGTAGCTGTCTAACGTCATTGTTTTCTGTGTTCTGGTTTTGGCCATGTCTTTGGACTTCTATTTTTGAAATTACCACTCCTTTGTTTTTTCGGTATTCTACTGCCGTTGTAAAGTACATCAATCCACCCTTCAACACTACTTATCTAGGCACGGGGGAATTCTATTTCACATATTTTAAACAACGTATCCATTTTGAAATATTTTGAGTCTTTATTGACATATAATGCTATGAATAATCAATCCTGATCATCTTTGTTTTTCAAAATGGTACACATCTTGTTGAAAAAAAACAATACTGGAGATAACCTTTCTACCTCTATCATCAAAATCAGGGAGATTTTTTTCTCTACTTTCAATATCAGTTTCTGAACAAAACTATTGATTTAGCGAATTACATTCACATCTTGTATATGTATTATCCAATAGTTGTTTGGAGTTATAATATGGATCTCGCAGTGGAGAGGTATTGTTACATGGGTTATCGCCCTTTAAAGCATTTTAATTGTGTTCCAATATAGTTTACTATTGGAGGTTTGTTTAATTTGACAATGTCTAATGAATAATGAGGTAAAGCTGGTTAAGTGCATGTTTTTTCATGCTGTTTACCCTATTGCGCTGAGCTTTGCATTTCAATTGGTTGTTTGGCGTCTTATGTTTCTGATATTTTTCCGCACTCCATCTCGAATTTTTATTGCACGTCTAAGGTTGGAATTAAAACATACTTAATCGTTTTCTCCAATCAATACTTTTTTTAGAGGATATACATTCAGTACAAATTTGTAAAAAAAAATTTCTGTTAACGTTTCACAAGCAATTATACTAATATCCGGTTGTCTTTCAATTAAGTTAAACCAATCAGTATCGGCTACTTTTGTCCGGAAGAGTTCATAATTTTCTCGCTTATAGTTTCAGACTTTTTACATATATGTTTTCTTATTATCATATCCAGAATCAATAATAACGTAAGTACCGTCATGATCAATAATTGTGCGATCAATTTGGAAATAATCAAAATCCTTAACTGGTATACTTTCAGTTACAAAAATAGGATTTAAAAGAGTGTTAGTGTTACCAAAGAAATATGTCAGTTTAACAAAAATATTAGAAAGACCACTAAATGTAATATCTTTAACTAGGCTTGGCATTTTTTTCAAGAATTTTTATTTAAAACACCAAGTACAATAATATTCGTACATTCGCCACGTACTACCTTTAGTGTTTGGTCAAGTAGACCACATAAATTTTGGTTGGTTTGCCTTTCCGATTAATAGACTATATTTATAAGAGAAACCACTCGTTTAGCTTTTAATTCAAACCCACAGTTGGAAGTTCAAGATCGGTTCGCAGCCTAAAATTCCAAGTGGGTCTTAACATAAGAAACAAATCTCCCTCCACCGCAACGATCGCCTCTGTCACTTTTGCACATGTTTCGGTATATGGATATCCGATTTTTTTTATTTTATCTGCAGTGAAGAGTCATAAGTTGTCGAAATGCGTAATTAGATTAACAGTAACTTCGGTATTTTGTTATCTTTTCCCATTGGGCCGATGCCTCTGCTGGTGGACTGTAAATCCCCGAGGGCATTCAACACCCAAGTATCCAGTACTTCGGTACTGGCCCGAAAACCAATTTTTTGGAAAATTGCAATATCTAAATTTAAGAAAAAAAAAACAAGAGGCTCTCAAGAGCCTGTATCGCTCACCTGGGTAATGGCTGACACAATAAGTCAAAATAATCACAACGTTTAAGGTTCTAATTTTCAAATTTGTTTATTGACTGTTTAAGGGTCTCATTTTGAAGTTTGCTGATGTTATATGATCCCAAATTAAACTATGTTCCCAACTGGCAGCTATTTTTGATGGGGCGTAGACCAACTGTCACCTCTCTTGAAGAAGACCAATTGAGGATCATTGTGCCTCACTTTGGTTCCAATTGGCATAGTATTTTCAGAGGAGATCTTTAAGTGATTTCCCAAAGGGTCCAAGGTTAAACAATGTTCCCCGCTGACTGCCATTTTGGATGCTATGCGGACATGCCAGACACATCTCATGAAGGGGACCAAGTAAGGACCATTGTGACTAAGAATGATTCCAATTGGCCATGTACTTTCAGAGGAGAGGATCTTTGAATATGTTTCCCTACAGGGTCCAATGTTAAAACATGTTCCCTCCTGGCAGCCATCTAGGATATGATGTGGACTTGCTGAAGACATTTTTTAAAATGGGGCCACCTAAGGACCATTGTGACTAAGTTTGGTTCCAATTGGCCCAGTATTTTCAGAGGAGAAGATTTTTGCAATATTATCCAATTTTGGACAAAGTTCTCCGCTGGCGGCCATCTTGGATGACGTGCAGACTTGCGGAACAAAATTTTTAAAGGGGACCACTGAAGGACTATTGTGACCAAGTTTGGTTCCAATTGGCGCAGTGGTTTCAGAGAAGATCTTTGAATGCTTTCCCGTAGGATCCAATGTTAAACCGCGTTCCCTGCTGGCGGCAATCTTGGATATGGTACGGACTTGCCATACATTTTTTTCAAAAGGCGCACCTAAGGACCATTGTGCCCAAGTTTGGTTCCAATTGGCCCAGCGGCTTCAGAGAAGAAGATGTTTGAATGAAAAGTTTACCATGGACGGACCACTGACACATCCGTCCACTGACACAGTGATGGCAAGAAGATCACCATGGCATAGCCATGCAGGTCAATTATAAAGATATGCAGGCATTAAAGTTCAGATGCTCCTTCAATATTTATCTGAGAGAGTTATTTGCATGGAGGGCAACCAAGATTTACTACTTGATACAATATACAATTATATACAATTATTCTTAATTTGTGAAATAAGTATAGTTTATGAAAATATTTTTGCTAAAAAATGTAAAAATTTGTACAAAAACACTTTTTTGCTCTTGATTATGTAACAAATAATTATTTAATAAAGTGATAGCAAGGAATATCTCTAAAACTTAAAAGAGAGAAGTAAACCAAAGAAGATTTGAAAACAGAATTTTTAAGGGAAATAACCCATAACCATATGGCATTGAAAAACAATTTTTTTGGGAGATAAAAAAGAGTCAATAACTACAACACAGGCAGTTGGATTTTCTTCAAAATTTCAGAGTATGTAGATCTTGATATGCTGAACATTTTTGCAATTTACACTTAACCTCTTTCTGTTACAGTTTTTGAAATAAAAAATATAAAATGCATAAATTTTGAAAATTTTACGGAAAAAGGACTGTAACTCTGAGACAGGTTTTAGGATTTTCTTCAAAATTGCAGGAGAGATAGATCTCGTCATTCTGAACAATTTTATCCTGTCAGATATGTGATATCTGTAACGGTTTTTGAGTTATTTGCCCAAAACAGCTATTTACCCCTATGTTCTATTTTTAGTAACAACGGCCATGTTGTTTGGTCCTCGGATTAACCGAACATATTTTTTAAACTACATACCCTGGTGATGACCCAGGCCAAGTGGTTTCAGAGTAGAAGATTTTTGAAAAAAGTTTACGACGGACGGACGACGGACGCCGGACGCCAAGTGATGGCAAAAGCTCACCCTGCCTGGCATAGCCAGGTGAGCTAAAAAGAAAATAAAGTATCTCCCTCTTGCGCAGCTCTGTCATTAGCTGATTTTTGGCTTTTCTATTTAGATTATATTGGTGAATTGTTCTCTATCAGATTTAAAACAGTTTTTTGTATATCGATTTCCAAATGTTTTGATTTAATCTGCACTGAAGAGACATTCGTTCAGTTACCGTAATGCGTATATGTAGAAATTAAATTCACAGTTACTTTGGTGCTTTGGTACGTTGTTATTTCTAATAGGATAATAAAATCCTTCAAGTTTAAAATTATCTTAGAACACAGAAAATTTTAACGGGAATCTTTAAAAAAAATACGTCATACGCCTCCTCCACAATATGAACGACATCATCTATTTTATCACGTTAACGTCTTATATCACGGCTGTCATTCGGTTACGCCGATAAAAATGATTATGAGGGATTTCTAACGGCGGTTAAGCCTTGAGAGGAAATCGTGAGGAATTTGGTGACACCATCGTGAGGGATTAAATTGGAAACATCGGTTAATTATCTCCCTGTACCTAGTTAGTTTTGTATGGATCAAAGTGGAGATAATTTTAATTAACATTTGATATTTAAATTAAATTTATCTCCCTTTTAACTATATATAACAAACTTGGTACAGGGAGACAACCGACCGATTTTTCTCATTGACTATTAGTTTGAAAAAAAAAAAACTTGATATATTGAAAAACGAGAGAACTTAGTGGGAAAAAGAAATGTGTCTGTCAAAATGATTATCAGATTATCGTTTAGAACAAAAAATATTTAAAAGGTAAAATATGTTGGTCAGAGTTACAAAAGGCGGCGTTGAACCCTACAGACTTTTTGAAGATTCGTAACACATTTTTTGCTCTTTTTGGAGAAATGCCTTTGCTTAGTATTCAGTTTTCTGCTGCAACATATATTCTTTATATAATGCTTAATAATGATGAGTTTTCTTTTTGTACCGGCTAAACGATAAATACATAAAATATGATTTTGTGCATTTTCATCCAAAAATGATCGTGAGGGATGAGGTAACGAAATTTATGAACGTTAAGAATTACGCTTAAACAATTGTAAGAAGAAAAATGTTTTTTTTTGTGTGTGTTTGTTTTTTTGTTTTGTTTTGTTTTGGTTTGGTTTGTTTTTCTTTTTTTTTCTTTTGTTTTTGTTATTTGTTGTTCATATATTCAGCAATATTACGGTGATACTTAGCAAAATGCACATTAGAAAATGGTAATATACTGATAAAGTACCTTCAAAAGTGCAGTATGGTGTTTATTATTGCATTATTCTTGTTACCGCGGGAAGCATAGGTATATGTATATGTTGTATATTAACCATTGAATCAAATTGTGGTTTTCTTCCATTGTCTCAAAAAAGATTTAAACCTAATATTTCCAATTAATTCAAATCAAATGCGATTGACTTCGAATCTGGAAAAGCTCTAAAGGGGGTCCGCAAAACATTCTTTTATCAGCGTTTCTTTGAAATATGTTTTATGAGCGCGATTTATGTTTGCTCTATATACATTTTGCAATTATGGTGCACATGTTCTTGAGAGAATTCTCATATAGATACACTATAATATTTTAAATTTTTGGCATTTTAATTTTTTAATATCAAATTGTTATTCTGACCACCTGTTTATTGTGCACACATCTCATGGTTTTATTATGCAAAGTTTTGTTTCTTTTGACTCCATGCGTGCCTTGTGGTGTCCAAGTGTTGTTATCGTATTCTTTTGTCGAGCAACGGATGGCAGCGATTGTAAGATCACTTTGCCAGTATTTTTTATATTTGTTGACAATCCCGTATTCATGGATGATGATAAGCATGGATGTAGTGATACTCGATAATTAACAATGAATTCCGGTCAAACCGGTGCTAGGGGTCGTCTTGAAATTACTATGAAGTATGAGCCAGGTAATAGTTGAAGGCCTTATGGTTACTTCAAGATGAAGAACAACAGTAAAAGCGTTGTTGCATTCCTTTTTTATTATATGTATTTGTAGAGACTTTCTTTCATATGCATTTCCTATCTTAAGTCGCAATTTCATTTTGTTTTGGAGGCACACCAACCTTCCTTGGTGAAAAAACACATAAAATCAACATTTAAATCTAAATATCAGTTTTTTTGTTATGTTTAGACACTGAAAGAAATAAGAGTCTGAGTCTTTGCAGCAGTTTAGTGTAAAATGACCAAAAAAATATTAAAATTGGAAGAAGACAAAAGTTTCTAGAAATGGTCATGAAAATAATAAACACAAACACGTGTGCAGAAAAATAACTTTTTTATTTTCCACATTTTAGTCAAACTAAAGGTATATATGGTAGGTACTTCTTGATAAACTACATCTCAGCATATGAAGAGAAATTGTGCAAAAAGAGTTTAAGAAAAATCATGCACCTCAGTAGGAAGGAGAATAAAAAATGGCCATGCACAGAATTTGAATTTATCATAATTTTCTTACATTTTGGAAGGCACAAAGTTTAATCATATTAGAGACACAAGTTGTCGAAATGCGCATATGCAGAAATTAAATTCACAGTAACTTCGGTATTTAGTTATATGCTACCACTGGGTCGATGCCACTGCTGGTGGACTGTTAGTACCCGAGGGTATTCACCAGCCAAGTAATCAGTACTTCGGTGCTGACCGAAAACCGATTCTATTTTGGAACCTCACAATATCTAAATTTTGTAAATTTTGTTGAAAACTAAGGAGTATCTCCCTCATGCAAAGCTCTGTCCTTAGCTGAATTTGGCTTTACATTTAGATCATATTGGTTATTTGTTCTCTATCAGTTTTTACACATCTTTGAGTTAATGGTCTTCCAAACGTTTAGATTTTGATTTATGTAATCTTGTGCTTTGTACCTTCGGTATTATATAAAGTAAGCACAAGTTCTGGTTGGCTAAGGTTTTGTCCAAACTGATTTACGATTTTTTTTACATCGTATTGAGAGGAATTTTTCTTTTCATTTTCATCAATAAAGACGTTTCAATAAGAGATAAAGGAGACAACAGAAACCCCTAGATCGGCATTTTTTTGGAATTTGGCGAAAATGGCTATTTCGGTACTACAATTTACGACAAAAGTGCCTACTTTCATTCCAAAATTATCAATTTCCAAACATTGAATGTAATATTACAGTTTCTCCTGCTTACGGAGTGTATGTTTCCCAGTTGATTCGTTACGCGAGAACCAGCACAAATAAAACACATTTTCTCATTAGACATAGTCATCTCCGTGACCGCTTTATAACATTTATACATACTTTTATGAAAAAAAAAAAACAAAACAAAAAACAAAAACAAAAACAAAAAAACCCGACATTTTCTTGGTACTGTTCGACCCTTTGGGATACTGTTAAGTTGATTTTATAATTATATTCCTTTATAAGAATTACATGCTTGCATAGTACAGAATACATTTTTCGTTTTTGACAAAGTCCATGAGTTCGCACGCGATTTTTACAACAGCAAATTATGTTACACGTCAGTTGGTTTGCTTTCTCTCGTTCTTGCAGTTTTATCGTTTTACTTTTCCGTCATAGTTGAAGGGAAGAAAGTAAAAAATTTTGGCCATTCATTTTGTTCCTCTTGATTAGCTCTCTTCCATTCTTTATTTTGTATATTTTCTTTTTTTATCTATAAATTGTGGCTTATTTTTACCATTTTTACTTTTTTATACATGTGGATTTTGAATATTGGGAACAACATAACCTAAAGCCTTGTACTGAACCTCGTTAATGATAATTCGTTTCTTATATATACTACCACAAAAATGTCTTTTTGCCTTAATGCATATAATCTTAAATGCGGAAAGAAAATAAACGTTTTGTCATGGATTATGGAATTCGTTTTAGCAGTATTTTAAGGTTGGTCTCTAAAGAATAGGCAAACTGAAAAATGCTTGCTCTAAAAAATATCTTGTTCTGAGTGTGTTAAATTAGTTCCATATTATGAGGGTGCTAAATTTATTGAAATCAGCAGTATTATTCAAATAATTACAAATAAACAAAATTCAACATCAAATCGGAATTAAAGTTCTCGGTCTCATGTGTTTCTATAAGGTTTATAACGGGTTTAAGCAGAACAGACGTCTTTCTTGTAATAATGATCAAAACCCATGTCAAAACCACAAGCCAAAACGTTCAAAGTGGTCATTATCTACACCGAAGTCAATACCGCTGTCCCTAGGGCGGTCTTAATTTCACGATAATGACCACTTCTTCGTTAACTATTATTTTTATTTCATTGAGGAACTACTATATATTTTCACATTCAACAATCTATTTGTAAACATTAAAATGACATGAGAGTTTTTATGTGGTTTATATTACCTTATGAAATTGTTTTTCCATTATAAAAGAAATATGCATTAAAAATACACACAATGAAATTTACCGCAGCTTAAATCGCTGTAGCTATTTTGACCTTTATAAAACATTTATGTATCGTTTTCTAATTTTTTGCCGGTACTTATGGTATATCAAAGTTCAAATAAAAATATTTTTCATAGATCTTAATGCTAAGTTCACTCAAATTTTAAAGAAATTCGATGTGGGAGTGAACAAGATGAATGATTTACGCAAACAAACAAATCAATGAAAAGACATCAAATGCATTGACGATGGATTACATATTTGCATATAGGGTGCTTGTTTTAATAATTAATTACCACTGACTTTAATTATGATAATCTTTACATATTTTGGACTTTCATTTCCTGCATGTTAAAATAGACTTTCCCTTCTTTTTTCTATTCTAGTTTGATTGCACCAGTTAAAAATTTATGTTTATAAACATTCGGAAATTTAAATACATTTTATGAATACATGTACGGTAAAACTTTGTCCAGTTTTGTTATGAGTAAGTTTTTGAACTTTGATATTTGTCATGCAACAAATTATTTGCATCGGCTAATATAAATTAATAAGGTTTTATGAGTTAATGGAACAATTATTTAATGCAAATAAGGGCAACAAATGAGAAAATGTTGCCCTCGGTGTCAGAATCTCCAAGTGTTCTATTGTTCTCGACGATTAATAGAACACTTAGTGATTTCTGACTCCTTGAGCAAAATATTCTAGTCTTTTTCCCTTATATGCATTAAATAACTGTATTTTATTATCCATACATTGCATTTTAAACTTAATTGTTAGAGGCAATTGCAGTTTGAAATGATATGTGATATCCTCAGTAATGTGTCTATTCATCTGTCTATATTCCCGTCTTGGCTCCCCTTCCCAAGGTATCTGACCAATTACAACGATCTTCATCTGACACATGAAATAAAATGTAAGGACACCGAAAATACAATGCTTTCATAATCAGCATGAACGTGACATTTAAAAGAAATATTGCCTTCTTTTGGTAAATCGGGTGGCAAGCTACTCACGTAGAGTACTTCACCTTTTATAAATATTAAAGAATGCTTGTTACTTTCATGATCAGTCTTTTTTTTATAATTAACATCTAAAGCAAAGGATGAAATTAAATATTTTTGTTCTAGTTGCCAATTTGTCTCGACACTAAGTGATTAAAGCAAATTTCACACGCGATCTTAGGAAACGTTGACATTAAGCTGCATCACCTTGTTAACAGAAAGATATTCTTAATTCTGCATTATGTATTCCGAATTCTGAATTCCGTAATCTGAATTCCGAATTCCTAAAAACGATGTCCCTTCTCGGTTTTCGTAAGTTTTACTTAATTCAGGGATGATCATTTCTGTGAACTGTCTACGACATTTCAATAGCAATTGCTGTTGAGTTCATACCGAAGAATGCCGCAATGGAAGGGGAAGTTTGGCACACCATAAAACCGGTTTAACTAACCATTTCATTTGAAATGCCTGTGCCAAGTCAGGACTATTGCGGCCGACAATTTTCGAGTGGTTTTTACCTGCTTTGACTATTATGTTCCTTATTTATTTTATTACCACTGTGTACCTAACTTTTAAACTTTTTAGTTTTTATTTAACTTTTTACGAGCCTTGAAAAAAAAATCAGTCGCGTGGGTATATAAAACAAGTAAATTCAAAGTTATATCAATGGGTGTTCTTAGCTTAGTTATTTTCAATTCCTTTGCATAATTTAAAAACACATTTTTCAGCCCTTCAAATTTATATTCAAAGGATTTTTCTCTAACACCTTCGCCGGTTTTAGTTTTTCATAGAAAGTTTTTTTTTCCAATGGCCCTGGATCATCTTTCTGTTTTTCTCAGACAAAAAAAAATGTCAATGTCAAAGCATAATGAATTTCCAAACAGAGTAGAAATCGGACTCAAACGATGAACTTTTCACAGTGCCGCAGTGCCATACCCTAAGAATATATTCTAATGTTGGAGCAATTTTATACACTTTGATATATTAAATTTTAAATGCAAGTAGCTCGCTCTACGATGTTGCTTGGATGCAATGCTCGTTTACAGAATAATCCAAATACACGAATGCAGTTTGTCATGCACTGGAAGGATTTAACTTGTCCAAATGGACATCTGCAGTACTGCAATTTTAGTTCTCTATTATAATAGAGAGAGACATTTTTTTCTGTAGAGAATGTATGTTTTAAACAGAGAAAAAATTCAATGACATGAATACCGATACAACCACAAAAAGTCAAAATCACTGCTCTCATCCTAGTCACATACAAAAATACACATTTTAAAATTTAATCATTGAGCACTAAATATTTATTGATATCAAAGCGGTATTGATTTAATGTTTTATTTCTATATATGTACAAATTTAATTTTTCATTTCTATATGTACAAATTTAGTATTTTATTTCTATATGTACAAATTTAATATTTCATTTCTATATGTACAAATTTAGTATTCTATTTCTATATGTGCAAATTTAATATTCCTTGTTCTAATTACTGTGAAACTTTATACCAGGTTGTAACATTAGGTACGATGTGTTCATTACATCCAAACCCTACGCAGCAGAAATGACACTGGAAAGTAGATGGACCTGCAACAACTCCATACTTTTTACAATAATCATGACCGGCAGATTCATTAACCCATTCCTTGTCACATGAAGCTTTACTAGCACATCTGGAATATCAAATGTAAAATGTATGTTAATTGAATTGTAATTCTTAAAGCTACAGATGAATTCTTCTTTACATGGCATGTATTGAAGACACTGAAGTACACAAAACGAAATTTGCCGCTGCTTGAACCGCTGTAGCTATTTTGTTTTAAATAAGACCCCCCAATAAAACACATATGTATCATTTTCAAATTTTTTGCCTCTACTCTTGGTATATTTACCTATTTAATCAAAGTTCTAATAAAAATATTTTCCATAGACCTTCATGTTAATTTCACACAAACTTTAAAGAAAATCGATGTGGGAGTGATTGATGAACGATTTACGCAAACCAAAAAAAAAAAAAAAACAATGAAAAGACACCAAAGGGATTGCCGATGGATTACTTATTTGCATATAGGGTGCTTGTTTGTAGTTTATTCGGGTAGCCAATGAACAAACAGAATTTTAATCTGTTTACTAATTTACATAAAAATGTTTAGGTAAATCTGAGAATAAAATTTGCAGACTAAATATCCAGTTACCATTTACTTTTATTTAAAATAGATTTATTTACAGGTAAATAGTTTTTGTTAACACTTTGTCAAGTAATTACATATTTAATTTTGTCATTGCATTCGAGATTAACTCCTGTCCCACGTGTTTTGGTTAATCGATATACCCCAATGCATTGGCCAGAATAAACATGGATGTAGCTTTGCTCGACATCTAGCAATGAATTCCGCTTAAACCGGTGCTAGGGGCCGTCTTGAACTTACTATGAGGTATGGGCAAAGCTCATTGTTGAAGGCCTCATGGTGACTTCAAGATGAAGAACAATAAAAGCGTTGTTCCATTGCTTTTTACCATGCATTTGTAGAGACTTTATCTCATGTGCATTTACTCCATATCCCTTCATTGCTTATACTCCCTCTGTTTTCGACTCCAATTTTCTGTTAAAATAACATAGAAGGGTAATGGAAAACTTTTTAACCCTTTGTTGTAAAATTATGGTAATGAATGGCATGAAGCGGCAAAAAATTATGTTTCCATTGTTGTATGTCATGTCACCCTTTAACATTTACTGAAAAAGATATTTGGAGAAAAGTTGCGGCAAATTTTGTTGTGGCTACTTTAGCCAAAATAATTATTCTCTATATAGATACATGCAGAGTTAGTAAATGTGTGTATAGAATAAATGCATACGCTGCTTTTAATATGTTGCCTGCATATGTTTCTGAGCATATGCTGATCTTCGTCGGGACTTCTAGGTTTCTAGACATGATTTCAATCGCCATTCAAACGCTTTTATTTTCAGTAATTTCAATACCGTGTTACTTATCCACAGAGTCAGAAGAATGTTTGTTTTGATGAGCTTTTTCATTCCGACTATAGAATAATCACTGTAATTTTGAAATCAGTTTAATTACTGTAATTACATCAGAGAAAGTATAAAATTTGTGTTTTTATTAGTTTTTCAGAGAATGTTTTGCCGGTTGTAGACAAAGTGTAATTTTGTTTTCTCATCACAGGAGAGAAACTAAAGTACTTGTGCTGAAACCGGACGTTTTCGATGAGTTTTTATCTTTATAAATAATGTGTTTAATGGTGCATGTAGACTCTTCAGAACTCACTGAACAAAGGAACACCTATGTACGCATGATTGGGTTTTTATAAAGCAGGAATTAGATCAAATGATTAATCTAAAAGAGTTATACTATTTATTGCTCTTTGTGTTAATACAAAATAATATCAGTCTGATTCAGCTATGCATATTTGCAATTGTAGATATTTAGTTGATTTAGGCTGTAAGTGCTATTGAGACCAAATAGTATATATTACTTGATTTGTCATGGTTCAATTACATCAATACTTTTCTTGCGAAAAAGACAGACAAACTGAGACTACTCTCAATCTGTTTATGGGGTTTATAACAAAATTAAATTAAATGAAAACTCATTGAGAACATACCGCTTAAAAATATCTAAATTGCCGAATTTGTCTCTCACGATATCCGTCATACAGAAACTTTGATCTGGTGAACATTCAACTATGTTATTCTTGTCAACTTCGTTTAAGCTACAAGGTATCCCTAATGTACTATCTCCACACGCATGACAGGATGTCCCTGAAATGATATTGAGACAATGTGATAATCAGATTTTACGATTTTTATTTATGCTTGATTTTATCAATAAATATTTATAAGATTAATTTTATTTCGCACACCCTTCTAAATTAAGCATAAGATAATAATTTACCTCTACTGTCTAAAAGTACATACATGTGTAGAGCTCTAAACGATATGATTCTGACAACCCGTAGTCCTTTTTTATTATACGCCCGTCTAATGACGGACGTATTACGGTATACCGATGTCCGATTGTCCGTCCGTCCGTCTGTCCGTCCGTCTGTCCATCTGTCCGTCCGTTTCATATGTCGCACTCTTACTTGACAACCCTTTGGCCAATTCACTTCAAACTGTGTAGAGGTATTAGATATGATGGCCTAACAATCTGTATACTTTTTAGTGAAATTTCCATCTTTCTTGCAAGAGTTATGGGACTTTATTCGTCAATTTAAAGGCAATTTTTTACATGTTGCGCTCTAACTTGACAACCCTTTGGCCAATTCACTTCAAACTTTGTAGAGGTATTGGATATGATGGCCTCACGATCTGTATACTTTTTCGTGAAATTTCCATTTTTCTTGCAAGAGTGATGGGACTTTATTCG
>MJUU01068166.1:0-14595 GCA_002080025.1 Modiolus philippinarum | reverse complement strand
GAGGTATTGGATATGATGGCCTCACGATCTGTATACTTTTTCGTGAAATTTCCATTTTTCTTGCAAGAGTGATGGGACTTTATTCGACAATTTAAAGGCATTTTTTTACATGTCACGCTCTAACTTGATAACACTTTGGCCAATTCACTTCAAACCTTGTAGAGGTATTGGATATGATAGCCTCACGATCTGTATACTTTTTCGTGAAACTTCTATTTTTCTTGCAAGAGTTATGGGACTTTATTCATCAATTTTAAGGCAATTTTTTACATGTCGCGTTCTAACTTTACAACCCTTTGGCCAATTCACTTCAAACGTTGTAGAGGTATTGGATATGATGGCCTCACGATCTGTATACTTTTTCGTGAAATTTCCATTTTTCTTGCAAGAGTTATGGGACTTTATTCGTCAATTTTAAGGCAATTTTTACATGTCGTGCTCTAACTTGACAACCCTTTGGCCAATTCACTTCAAACTTTGTAGAGGTATTGGATGTAATGACCTTATGATCTGTATACTTTTCGTGAAATTTCGATTTTTCTTGCAAGAGTGATGGGACTTTGTTTTCAATTTTAAGGCAATTTGTTTACATGTTGCGCTCTAACTGATAAGTACTTTGATCGGCTCACTTCAAAATTTGCAGATTAATTTCTTAAAGAGAAATCAAGCTTAATTAGGCAGTTACACGTGCTTCTGAATTGAGAACCCCTTACCTAAATCACTTAAAGTTTTGAAGGGTGACGACGGGCGTATCATGCGACTTGGCGCAGCTGTTTATCAAATATTTTTTTCTCAATTTAAGAATATTAGCAGCTGAATTATAGCAACTTTTGGACACAATTATATTTAATCAGCCAATTTCAATGGATATCGTAGTGATGAAAGACCAGAAGGTAAAGGTTTACATTTTCTAATATTAAACGGCATCTTTATGTTATTGTTTAAGAATCAAAATGTAAAAGGAAGATCTGAAGATCTGAATAAATGACTTAAATTAACATTTGTCAAGAAAATGAAAATCTTTTCAAGTGTGCCAACTGTATACTCAAAATCTACTATAAAACAACGGCAGTAGAATACCGAAGGAACAAGCACAAGATTACACAAATCAAAGTCCAGAGACAAGGCAAAAGCAAGAACACCAAAAGACGGAAGACCAAAGACACCACATGCCCACAAAACACACGAACGTTACATATACAACACAAAAAACTAAAGCACTAACAGTGTGAACTCTCAATAAACAAGAGTGACATCATAAATGCTGAAGGTAAAATCAACAAAAACTAATTATGTCCCCACAATTCTCTTTTCTATTGTAAGTTAGTTTTTTCTAACCTTTTTAAATGACGTTTCTCATAGGAAAAAATTAAAATATCACTACGATAATTTTAATAAACATTTATCATTATGAACACATTTTTCATTTTGATAATTCTTTTAAATAGATTTGTAAAAAGGTAGAGATCTAGAGATTTAGAGATACCAATTGTCGAACTAACAATTCCCTAGATATTTGCATAGTAATTTCTTACCACTGGATGATATCTTCATTGGGGTAGCAGCTGAAGTTGCTGTTGTGGGTACTGTTGTGGTGGCCGTTGTAATAGGTGTTGTTGTAGGTGATGTAGATTTTGCTGTTGAGACCGTTGTTGTTCTATAATGCGATGTTGTAGGTGTTGTTGATGGACTTGTCATAACTTCAGTTGTAATAGCTTGAGACCAATACAAATATTGCTATAATAACTACATGTCAGGCTGACTGAGGTAGATTCTCAGATTATCAAACATTGCAAAATACAACAGTTTTTTAAAGAATATTATTAGAAAAATAAGGAAGTGTGTGTAAAATGAGATGTAAGGTACATATTAACAAAAATCGTTGAAATGCATGTAGAGTCACCTATAGAATATTAAATTTATCTTGAATAAACAATCAAGAAAGATATCGTCAGCTATAAAACCCTTACAACTGTTTTGAAATGGACGACCCGACAATTATGTAAAAAAATAGTACTATAATAGTTGAGGTTCGAGTTGACATTTACAACATTAACATTATGTTTCAAGGTAAGAGGGAGCTTATGAATATGAAACTAGAAGAACACAGATAATACTACATGTAAGTGGTCGGCAAGGTATACACTTCAATTGCAGAAATGAAACAAAACAGTTACATTTTTGTAAAGTAATTTTTACGAAGGATATGAAGCATTAGCTATAGTAGAAATCAAACTACAATCAACGATGAAGGAATATAGAGTAAATGTAATACATGAGAAAAAGTCTGTACAACAAATACTTGGTAAAACCAAGCAATGGAAAAAACACTTTTGTTGTTGTTTTTTAACCTTATAAGAATACATATAAGCAATTGGTTAACTTAAGCATGTTGTCTATAAGTGTACAGATAAATACATGACTGATATAGCTCTATCTTTGTGTTTTTAAATGGCACTTTATTTACTGTCAAAGATCTCCAGAAATTTCGGGACTTTGATCGACATCAGAATAAACAAGACAGCATGTGCAAACGAAATCGATGAACAAAATGCCAGCCGCTCCTCAACTAATTCTAAATACTTGACTGTGTTATTTTTACTGAGGCCTATTGCTGGAGTTTCTTGGTATATTAATAATTCATGTTGTTCTTTAAAAAATGCCATAAAATTAATAATTTTTATCAAATAGGGTTGATGTAATTTTTAAACCCATTTGCGTGTTCGTTAGATACAAGTACATTCCTTTTTGTGCATTACCTTTATATATTCAAACCTCGTAAAACTAGCAAAAAATATGATTAATATTTAAAAAAATATAAGTTTAAGACTGGTAAGGGACGTTAAAGATGTTTTTCACAAGAGTTATTAGAAGTTAAAGAAAGAAGAAATAACAACCATACAAAATACATACCATCAACACATGACTGTGTAGAACAATAACATGGCTGACTACTGAGACTGTGAACATGTACGTTACACAATGGCAAATTATTTATTCTCTGTAATAGTAATAAACTCAAACTTTGAGAATTTTGCATTAAGACAAGCATATTGTGCAGAAAATAACATTCGTTATTATTCACGATCGTATCAAAATAGCAAACTGTTTTTCCCATGTAATAATGTAGGGTTATATTTAAGGGATGATATTCAATATTCATGCCCTTGGCTTAAATAATGAAAAGGCTTACTTTGAATAAAGCCAGTTCTAATAATCATTATTGTCCGTTCTTAGACATCAATTTTGATATAAAGAATGGTAAATTAGATACTAAAATTTATGATAAAAGGGACGATTTTTCTTTTCCCATAGTTAATTATCCATTCCTGGATGGCGATGTTCCATTAGCGCCATCATATGGTGTTGACATATCTCAACTTGTTCGATTTGCTCGAGTATGTAATAAAGTTTGCGATTTTAATGAACGGAATCTTTTCATAACTGAAAAACTATTACATCAGGGTATCATAAACTAGTTAAAACCTTTACTAAATTTTATCATCGACATAAAGACTTAGTTCATAAATACAGTGCAACCTGTAAACATCTAATCAAGGCTGGCATTTCACATCCCTTATTTTATGGTTATGTTTTACATTAGAGTAAAAAATACTTAAATTCGCCTAACAAACTTATAAAACCTTTAAATCGTCTAATTCATAAGGGTTATAATTATAATATTGTCGTCAAGTCATTACGTATGGCCTTCTTTGGTATTAACATTGATTTTTCGATAGGGTCTTTGCATTTTAACTAAACACATTCTTAATTTCTAAAATCAGTATTGCATGGACACGGGTTATGAATTCCGGTATATACATGAAATCATTATGCTAAACTCCTCACAGGAGGGGATCTTGGTGGAAGCTGTATACTGAGGGTAATTTGTCAGTTGGTACTGGGTCTTCAGCTAGCATGTCAGTTAACTTCTAGTAGTCTCTTGTGATTTCATGTTTATGTCCGTATATTTAGTTCTTTCAGTTTCATTTTTCACAATTGACTCAGTCCTGTTGCCAACTGAATTTTACTGTTGTTACGATTGTTTTTTGATTTATCACATTGGCTATAAAGGAAGGTTTGGGCCTAATAAAACTAGTTTAACCCCGCCGCAGCAGGTTTGTGCCTGTCCTAAGTCAGGAAATTTATTAAGCCTTTGTGTGTCTTGTCTGTTTCTTAGTTAGTTCACTTTATGTCTATGGGAGTCTAGGATGATGTTTATTTCGCTGAACTTGATTACTCTTTATTTAGGGGCCGACTCCGACCTGCCGTTGTGTGTTGGTTTTCCTCACCGTCCATTGAAGATCTTATGGTAGCTTTGGGTTGTTATTACTCCCCTTTCGATAGTTGTCTCTTTGACACATTCCCCATTTCCCTTCTTTTTCCTATTTGTTACCCCGAATAAATGTTTTTGCCCTTTCCGGTTCTAGCTTTCATCATTGACTCTGGTAAAATAAAAACTCAAATTTACGATTAACGGGAAAGGGGTGATTTTGATTTCACCTGATTTGTCATTTTATGCAGAAAGTAAATTTACAGTAACTTCGGTATTTAGTTATTTGTCTCATGCACAACTCTGTTCGGTAATATTGTTAATACCCGCGTTCAATATTATTAGTTTTACTTTTCTTGACTGCGACATTCCTCTAGCTCTATCCTACTTGGTTAATATACTTCAACTGGTACGATTCTTACTATGAAAAGGTAAGGAAATTGGGTAAATGTCAAGAAGACAACATCCCATCTCCAGATTAAAACTACCCAAAACAAAGCATCTGTTTTTATTTTTTTTTTCTTGTGAAGTTTTTTATGTACATTGTGGCGTGTAACTGTATTTTTCGGCTATGGTGGATGTTTCCTGTTATCCTTTTTATTTCATGAAATGCTTACCTTTTGACACTGAAAAATTACCCTTCCGGTATTTTGAAAGGCTCACAATTCTTGTCGCGATCACGTTTTCTCGGTTTCTTTTGATATTATTGTTTAGTTTACCCTATAGTGGATTTATTTCTATGTTTCCCTTTGGTTTATTGCTGCAGTGTTCATTGAATGAAGTATAATTATCTCTTTGCTTTTACTTTACCTATATTTTTGGCTGGTGCATTATATACAAAGGGTTCCCTCGGGAGCAGTCAACAATATATCAATACTTCTGTTTAAATGCCCTAGCACCCGTATTAATTTACCATAATTTTTATCTTTACCTTCTGTAAAAAACTTTTCTTCCAGCATTTTATTATTTTATTATTTTGTTCCCCTTTTCTCTTATTCCCATCAAATATTTTTATGTATTTTGTATCTTTTAATTGGAGCAGATCACATGAATATCATATTTTTTTTTCAGTTTGACTTTTTCATTAATTACATACTTACAGTTTGACAATGTGCATGGATACTCCCATGATCTAAATTTAATATTATTCCCTGGAATACAATAATAAATGTTTTTAAAGTTTAATGTTTTATAAGTTAAAGTAAATATTGATTTATTCGCCATCGTTTCCTACCAATATTTTCCCATGTAACGGTATATAAATCTTTGCATACATGGAAAATGATTCTCGTTTAATTACTGAATTCTTAAGTGCGTATAGATATCTCAGTTTACACAAAATGCGGTGTAACATCTTCTTGTACCGATATTAGTCAATATCAAATCTTGAGGTATAAGGAACATTTTTTCTGTGTACGTCCTTTGACACTTTATTATAATGCATGCAACGATTCAGACACAAAACCTGTTACATCATACCAGTATTTCATTTCTGTAAATGATCGATAAGTCATCATCCATTTTGTATTTTAGAAAGGCTTTAACGTCTTTGCTACGGTATTCAACAATTGATTTTCTATATCTAATTAGCTGATTTTGGCTTTACATTTGGATCATGTTGGCTATTTTGTTCTCTGTCAGTTTTTATACCTTTTTGGGTTAATGGTGTTCCAAACGTTTTGATTTTATCTGCACTGAAGAGACAGACATAATTTGTCGAAATGCGCATATGCAGAAATTAAATTCACATTAACTTCGGTATTTAGTTATTTGTTACCACTGGGTCGATGCCACTGCTGGTGGACTGTTAGTCCCCGAGGGTATTCAGCAGCCCAGTAGTCAGTACTTCGGTGCTGACCGAAAGCCGATTCTATTTGGAAACTAACAATATCTAAATCTTTGTAAATTTGCTGAAAACTAAGGAGTATCTCCCTCATGCAAAGCTCTGTCCTTAGCTGATTTTGGCTTTACATTTAGATCATGTTGGCTATTTTGTTCTCTATCAGTTTTTACACCTTTCTGAGTTAATGGTCTTCAAAACGTTTTGATTTTATCTGCACTGAAGAGACATAAGTTGTCGAAATGCGCATATGCAGAAATTAAATTCACAGTAACTTCGGTATTGAGCTATATGTTACACTGGGTCGATGCCACTGCTGGTGGACTGTTAGTCCCCGAGGGTATTCACCAGCCCAGTAGTCAGTACTTCGGTGCTGACCCGAAAGCCGATTCTATTTGGAAACTAACAATATCTAAATCTTTGTAAATTTGCTGAAAACTAAGGAATATCTCTCCCATGCAAAGCTCTGTCCTTAGCTGATTTTGGCTTTACATTTAGATCATGTTGGCTTTTTTGTTCTCTATCAGTTTTTACACCTTTTTGAGTTAATGGTCTTCCAAACGTTTTTATTTTATCTGCACTGAAGAGACATAAGTTGTCGAAATGCGCATAAGCAGAAATTAAATTCACAGTAACTTCGGTATTTAGTTATCTAACAAAATATTATCACTCACCTGAGTTGGTGAACATGTTCTTCCCTTGTAATGAAGTGCTGCAATGACCAAAATTGCAATTGTAAGTAAAGTGATAAAACAAATTCAGAGATCGGGGATAAACTCATTTTGTCATTTCTTATTACATACAACTGATCAGTTCTGAATTTGTACCATGTCTATTTTGTTCATATTGGAAATTAATTCTTTATCAGCTTTTACACATAATTCGGATTATGGATTTCTAATTACGCAATGAAGAGATATAAGTTGTCGAAATGGTCTGGTGCAGAAATTTCGGTATATTTATTACCAAAGCGTTGACGTCTCTGTTAGTTTAGTTTTAGTCCCGATGGTATTCACTGACCAGGTAGTCCGCACTTTAGTGCTGGTCAGAAAAACCTATTTTTATATCGACAATTACAATATCTGAATTTCCGAAAACATTGTGGCAAATTACGTAGTATTTTCCTCATGCATAGGTCTGTCCTTGGCTTATTTTGGAATATCTGTTTAGATCATATTTGTAATTTGCTCTCTATCAGTCTTTAAGGTCGTTCGACACTTATACACGGCGCATTCGATAGGCGTATTTGCGAAACACAAGTCGGATGCGGAATTGACTTGATTTTCAAGCCGGAATATTCCTTATTTGGCCTTTTCATTGTGACGTCATGATAGATTGTTATACAATTTCCCGCGAATTAGCCCCCTTTTCCCGTAAATATTGTCTATTTCTTAAATTATATAAAATATCTTTCTTAATCAAACGGTGACATATAGATTTTTTAAGCCCAACAAAAAGTTTAAGTGTATACCTCTGAAATATCAAAAAATGAAAAAAATCTATCTGATATTTATTTCATATGAAAGCTAAACAATAAGCATGTTCCCACAGTTCCCTATATATTCTTTGTAAACATCACTGAAAAATACTAAATTTTGCCTGATTTTTAAAGCCTGATAACAGGAAAAGATGATCGGTGACATATAATTTTTATTTTATTTTTTGAAACAATGGACTATAACCTACAAAATATCTTAAAATAAAAAAATTCTGTCTGATATTTTTATTAGGCTCGAACTACCTTAAGGATGTATTCTTTTGAGGTTTTAGTCTCGTTCAAATCTCGTTCATGAATAAATCTTATAACTTGCCTTATGAGTGACATTTTTTTATTGATATATATTTTATAATGACCCTCCCAGATTGTGTCAAAGAATTATGTATCTACGACCATTAGTTTTCGAGAAATAGAAAATTCTACTTTTTGACCAAATTTGACCATTGATCTAGGTCAGAATTTAGCCGATTTAGGGGTAGGTGTAATAAAAATTTAATTTTCAAGAAAAGTATCCATCTTATTCATATGATTTCTTTTCTAAGTTCTTCAAGATATAATTGTCCAACTATTTAAACAAAAAAGGGTGAGTTCTGACGGTGTGGTTGATGGAAATTTTGAAAAATTTTGAGTTTTACAGATTTTACGAAGTCTTGAATTTGACGAAAAAAAGCAACATTTTCTTACAAAACTTTTTATATCAACATGGACCTATGTTTTTTATCATTGATATTTCTTCAGACTCGTGAGAACTCACAATATGGAAACTTTGTGAGAAAACTTGATGCTAGAAATCGATATTTTAGCCCCAAATGGCCCAAAATAGGCCAAAATTGATGAAATTTGCTAAAAATCGTCAAAAATAGGGTTTTCAAATGACTATAGCACCAAAACATGCACACGGACATGTGGTTTTCTTTTCATAAATGACATTTTCAGGGTCCTAGCATTGTAAAAATGAAGGTTTCGGAAAAAATTTGATGAAGGAAAATTTTGACCCCTCAGGAGAATACATCCTTAAATATATTTCGGATTTCGGAATTCCAAACTTTTTTATTTGATCTGCACAAGGTAGATATAAGTTGCCGAAATGACCATGTACAGAAACCAAATTCATAGTAACATTTGGTTATTTGATTCTCCGAGTCACCGTACCCAGTGCCAATGGAGGCATTTTTCTGATACACATCTTCGTTTATTTTATTATTTCAACCACTCGACGAAAAGGAAGCAGAAAGAACAAAATACAGAAATAGAAGTCAACATATGATTTCTAAAGATAGTCTTTTCAAATCATTTTGTCTCTCTAGTGCACGTAAAACTTTGTTTTGATATAATCATAAACTTTTATCCCTAAGTCATCAAAACAGGTATACTCCCTTAAAAAGCTATGAGGTAGGAAGTTTTATCACATATTTTTTAGAAAGATGTTCAGTTATATTTTATGGCATTTTGAGTTTCAGTACTGTAAAACATGTTTTATTTAGTTCTGTTTTAAATGCGTTAAATTCTTCGCCGAATTCAGACAACCTATATACTTATTTAATTTTTAAAAGCACCTTTAACTCACCAGCTTTGGTTATACAATCACTGGATTCACAGTAACATCCGCCGTTGATAATGTTGTCATGATTTACACAGAGCCTGTATTGTCCGGGCTGAAAGATAATATGATTGAATATGGGTACATCTTTTTCTTATAATTTGGCTAACGAGATGAGTATGTAGAATAACAATATCAATTAAGACAGCAACTAATGCGAAAATTTGACCTACTATGGGTACAAATTGAATTTATCTGTGCAGATAGTCCACATATAAAAATTTGTCGCCCCCCCCCCTAAAAAAAAGATGAATAAATACTCATGAAAACTGGTAGAAAAATCATGAATTGCAATGTACTTGGATTTGTCCCCTTTCTGCTTCTTGAATGTATTTTGAAATAATAAAAAAATTGATGTATTGAGATTTTGACGTTTGGAACTTAAAACACTGTTTTGTTTAGGCCTGCTGTATATTGCCATTTTTCAGAAGTTTGTTTTTGAAACTAACATTATGTGGTTATATGTTATTATAAGTGCTTTATAGCTAACAATTAAACTTCACGTATATTTGAATGTCATTCACAATGTGCAGATCATTTAACACATTAATAAAGGATACAAACCTCGGGGAGACATTTTGAATAGACTCTTGGTGAGCCATCTGTTGAATTGGTTGAATACATGTAACAAATACTCTATGGAATAAAAAAAAATCATTGCAAATTCGTTAACAAAACATTGTGTTTACTTTTCCCCTTTGGGTGTTGTATCTTGTAAAACAAACTATACTCTAGAGGCTGACGCACGGTTCAACAAATATACTACGGCAGTTTCAAGATAGATGTGCAATAATTGTTGTGTTTTTACTATTGTCCTTAACATAAGTAACTTATTAACGCTAAATTTATAATACCTTTACTTTAATGATTTGAACCTTTGAGTCGTTAAAAAGTAATGTATCGTGCCTGTAAAGGAGCACCACCAATCTTGAATCTCGAATTAAGTAAAAAACTTACAATTAAACAAAATAAAAATACAAACTAACAGACCAAAAAAACACTAACAGGCGGAAAAAAGATTGAGAATAGAAAGGCAAAATAATATTTTTTCTACCAATAAAACGTTTTGCAAATTGTACATGAGACTTTGTCTCGTTCACCATTTACGACGCTGGAGTTTGTCTCTCCTGCAGTGTTGAGTACGTAAAAAGATTGCCATTGCGAGAGATGTATGCTGTCTATATATATATTTCAGTTATGGTGTACTTGTTCGTTAGATAATTTCTCATATGGATATACTATCATACTTTCAAATTTTGGCATTTATTTTTGTAATTTCGAAAAGATTATTCTGACTACCTGTTTAAAGTATCCACAGCTCACTATTTTATAGCGCCAAGTTTTCAATCGACTTGATGAGTGTCCTCTGTTTGTTTATATGCTGTATTTTCCACTAGTTTAAGACACTTGGGCTTTTGTCGGGCAACGGATGACAGTGATTGTAAGAGCACTTTGACTGTTTAATTAATGTTTGTTAACAATCCCGCATCCATGACCAGCAAAGACATGGATGTAGTGTTGTTCAACAATTGGCAAAGAATTCCGCTTAACCGGTGCTAGGGGCCGTCTTGAACTTACTATGAGGTATTAGCAAAGCTCATTTTGAAGGCCTCATGGTGACTTCAAGATGAAGAACAACAATAAAAGCTTTGTTCATCTGCTGGTTTGTACCATGTTTTTGTAGAAACTTTGTCTCATGTACATTTATTTTATATCCTTTCATTCCCCATTCAAAGATTTTACCGTACAAGCTTATACTGCAGAAGTGTTCGTGTTCGTGTCAAATTTGTTTTTCAATATGTAATTCCGATCTTCGTAAGCTTTTGCTAAAATATTCCATATTTTGAGTACTGTTTGGTTTTTTATTTCCTTTTATGATATTCGATTTCACAGCAGTTTTACTCATCTGTCACTATGTTTTTTGGCATTTTTTTCTGCTAATTATCAGTATATATGTAATTTGTTAGTATAAGTAGTGTGTCAGTGCACATGTAGACTCATGGAAGCTAGTTCGGAGGCAGACTGCGGTATATGTTTTTGTACAGATCTCACTGCATTTTTGGAATCAATTAATTTTGTAATTGGATTCGGAGAACATGTAATTTCCGAACTTGCGATTACTTTATAAAATATGACTCGCTAATGTTGACGATGCAGCTCACAAACTTACAAATATTATCATTTTGTAACTAGCTTGTTTCTGTGACAAATAATATCTGGTATGAAAACTGATCAATATAATCGACGAATTAATCTCTGGCTAAATATATTAAACTTGAGGTTACTATTAAAAGCTGTAAAATTAGTTGAATTGCAACTTCCGGAAAATAGGGATTACAAAACTAGAACAAAAAAGTTTGGCATACTAATATTCAAATCTCATAATCCGCAATGAATTATATGTCCGATTAAATATAAATCAAATACTGAATTCTGCCTTATTTTCAAAACCTGATAACTGGAAAAGATGAGCGGTGACATAAATGACATCTCATTTTTTTAAATTTTTTAAAACAAAATAGTTTAGACCTATAAAATATCTTAAAATAAATAAATTCTGTCTGATATTTTTATGATCATTTTTACGTCAAGGAATGTCCCCATACACTTTTTAATGAAAAAAAATGTCTTCTTGTAAAAAGATAATTTTGTATCACGAATTATCCATGCAAAACCGAATACTTCCTGTTGATTAAATTGTTATTCAACTGATGTTCTTTTGTAATGTGTCCCTGGACATGCACATTCAAGAGTACATAATGCTTGTTTTAAAACGACTTAAAACCCATTTTTAAGGAAACTTTAAATCTTTAAATCCTTAAAACTCTCCCTTGCATAAATCTTTCCTTAGCTTAATTTTGCTTTTCATTTAGATTTGTTTGTGGTTATTTGATTGTATCAGAGTTTACAAAGTTTTAGTTTAAGGTCTTTCAAATGTATTAATTTGATCTGCACTGAAAAGACATAAATTCTAGGAATGGCCATATGAAGAAACTAAAATAACATGTAACTTTGGAATTTTGTAATTTCAATTTAATTTCTTACCTTTCCATGGCATGTATTATCTAGACAACTCAACACTCTGTTTGCTGCAAAATAAAAGTAATGCAGAATCATGATAAAAATAAATCGCAACAAAATACTAGACAGTCCTACACATAAGGCCAGTTTATCAAGCACTAAATAGGTGTTTTAACATTAGAGTGAATGAGGATATCTGGTTCAAAACCTGGCGATAGGTGGGAGACTGTAGAGGCTTTTAATAGCCTGTATTGATCTTCAAGACAAATCAAGACAATGGCCTATAGACAGTTCAAATAAGATTAAATATGTATGGGTCTCATTTCTAGTTTATTAACAGAGTTCGATGTTTATACATATATACATATAAGTCCCGATATTAACTGTTCCCAGCTACTACCAACAATCTTTGACATGATGTTCACTATCAAGACATATTTTAAAGTGGCACTAAGAACAATTGTGAACAAGTTTGGTTCAAACTGGCCAAGTAGTTTCAGAGTAGACCTTTCAATGTGTTTTTGTTTTAAGAATACATCGGCAAACGAATACCGAAGCAAAAACGAGAAAAAGGGAAATTCTAAAATCATAAGAACCAATGTTAAACTTTGTTCCCCGCTGGTTGTCATGATGTGGGTTATACTTGATGTGAACATTTAAAAAAAACACCCAGAACAATTTTGAGAGTTTGATTTAAAGAATCGTAAAAAAGGACAATTTTGACCGTTTGATTTCAATCAGCCAAGTAGTTCCTGAGGAGATCTTTGGATGCGTTTTCTAATGGGATCCAATGATAAACTAAGTTCCTAGCTAGCAGTTATCTTGAATTTGTGTGGATTTGCCGAACTCGTTTATAAGAAGACCCTTCTAAAGAACTTTTTCGTCCAAGTTGGTTCCAATTGGCTCCTGATATCAAAATATTTGTTCGAATAAATTTTCCTGTAGGGCTAAATGACACACAAAGCTCCCTACTGGCGACCATCTTAAAACGATGCAGAATTACTAGACATTTTAAAATATGCCACATAAGGACAATTGTGACCAGGTATTGGTTCCAATTGGCCAAGATCTCACAAGCATGGTAAAGAAAGAAACAGAAAAGACTGCAGGCAGGAGAGATTAACGTATTGCAAACTAAATTGCTATGAAAATACAAAATCTGCAGCAAACTCTAAAAATAAATGTAAAAAAAATAAATATACATAGATAGTCAGTGATATATAAAGGTCATATAAATACGATAAAAGATAATCAGATCCAGTTTTCCTAGGTTTTCTTTCATTTGTTGGTGAAGACGGTATAAGTCCTTTTGATGATTTTTTTCGCTTTGGTGATTTTCTTCATCTTATTTATCCAAAAGAGCTTGAAATTAAGGATACTACAGATACTTCCACATCGGCTTCATTCCTTGACCTTCATTTTTGAAATTGACAACAGAGGTACATCACAAACTAGCCTGTATGACAAACGCAATGACTTCACTTTTCCAATAGTCAACTTCCCTTTTCTTAGTAGCAACAATCCAAAAGCACCAGCATATGGTGTTCACATCTCACAACTCATTCGCTACTGAAGGACTTGTTGTCGTTACAGTGACTTCCTTGATAGAGCTCAATTACTTACAAATAGACTACTTAAGCAATGGTACGTCACCAAAAACTTAAAGTCATCACTACAGAAGTTTTACGGTCGACATCACGATCTTGTGGATCGCTATGGGATATCTGTTTTCCAGATGACAACATATCTTTCCCTCTACAACTAAAGTTTGTTTTTCCTCTTTGACTTTACTGCCGGAGTTGACATGTTCAATATTGTGGGTGTTTTATAAGAAGCAGGAGATGCTTACTCTACCGGTACACCTGATCTCACCCATGGTTTTTATTGGGTCCGTGTTGTTCATCTGTATGTGTGTCTTAATTTTTCTGTTTTGTCCCGTACTCAAGTGATGTCCTTGTTTTTTTATTGTGTCCGATGTTGCATTGTCAATGGATTGTTCGTTCTTTTGATTGACGGTTCGGTTTTACTTACTTTGAGTTTATTTCTGGATTTTGTTCTTTCTTTTCATTGTATGTATTGTAAACCTTGAACGCATTTCAATGTAAAGATTCTAACATTTAAATCTAGACTTTACTGGTACGATTCGCACGAGTGTGTTCTACTCTTGACGATTTTAATGAAGGTAACCTTACTATCACAGTCAAACTTTTACAACAGGGTTACAGATTTCATAAGTTGTTGAATACGTGTAAGAAGTTTCATATAGATATGAACAGTTGATATGGCGTTACTCGTAAACAGTTTATTACTAAGGGCATTTCTAATCCTCGTTTTTACGGAAATGTTGTTAAAAATGCCAGATA
>MJUU01068165.1:0-10669 GCA_002080025.1 Modiolus philippinarum | reverse complement strand
AAATATATGACCAAAATTTAACAAAATAAACTCAAACATTTATGTTTCGTTCGTTCTAGAAACTATAGAGAAAATATTGGGCCATACATATGTTTGACTGGAGAGAAAACACTATTTTCTCATGTCGATTGTGACGATCAAATGTGGCCTTTAACACGGTTGAAGTTATCGCGTAACGCGGTTTTCAACTAGAAAACGGTATCGTTAACAAGGTTTAATTTTGTTGTCATTTGCAATGTAAGTAGTTTTCGAAATAAAGAGATGCAATTTTCCATGCAATAATTGGCCTTTTTCGATGATTGTTATATTATCTGAAGAAAAAAAGCAATAATTCAACCGATTCCTAAGAGAATGCTATCCAGTTAGTTTTCATCAATGTGTACGAAGTATAATAGCAAATTACTCTAAGTGTACTCATAGTAAATCACTTAAGCGTTACAGTTGTGTCATCTGCACACATAGCATGGGCAACATATAAGGATCTATTTAGTGGTCTTGCGTCGTCGTTGTCATTCTTGTCCGTCACACTTTTTTGTAACATTTCTCAGCAACTACAAATCACAATCACTTGAAATTTTGCAGGTCACCTAAGTATGAGGCCCCATACTGCGCTTATTAATTCCAGACCTGTCGGACATCTACTTGTTGTTTACCTACACGGAATATTTTAATCAAGTTTCATCAATATTACAAATTCTCGTAACACTTTCCTCAACAACCACAAATCGCAGCATCTTTTAATTTTATATGTGACTTTAGTATGGGGTCCCATATTGCGCTTACCGATCTACTTCCTGTTTACAGACTTGAAATATTTTTGGAAAATACTGTCAATGGTATAATTTTTTATAATACTTTTGTTATATTTCCCATCTTGTAAATTCAAAATTTCAAAATGTATCTATAACATTTTGAAATATAACACTTTCTCTGCAACAACAAATTACAGCCAATTAGAATTTTGCATGCCATTTAAGTTTGAGGTGCTTAATTGCGCTTACTTATACAAGGCCAACTACTTCTTGTTAACCGACACGAAATACTTTCAGCTATTACTGTCAATGGTAAAAATTTTGTAACACTTTTCTAAGCAGCTATATTTTAAAGCCACTTGCAATTTTGTATGTTACTTCAGTATGAGGTCCCAGATTGTGCTTACCGATTCTAGGCCTGGTTAACATCTACTTCATGTTCACCAACATAGAACATTTTCCGAAAAGACTATCCATGGTAAAAAGTTGTCGTTACGATTTTCTCAGCAACTACAAATCACAGACACTTCAAACTTTGTATGTGACTTAAGTTCAGGGTCCCATAATGCGCTTACTAATTCCAGGCATGTCGGATATCTACCTGTTTACCGACTTGGAATATTATTCAGCAAATGCTGTCAATTTTAAAAAATATCGTAACACTTTATGAGAAACTATAAATCACAATCACTTGAAATTTTGTGTATGATTTTAGTATTAGGTCCATTAGTAATCTTAACGATTCTTTGTCAGTCAGATATCTACTTCCTGTTTACAAACTTAGAAATTTGAGTTTCCCCAGATCAAATTTGACAAGGGTAGGGCAGACAGTGCATACAGTTCTGTGCATAATGGCCAGAAGCCAGGATAGCAATTCAGTTACACGTTAACCAAAAGTCAGAGTCAAGAGGAAATTATCTATTCTCCAGTTTATCTGTAATTTCAAAATATCTAGATTGACATTTTGTTTATACTCTTGCAATATCTGAATTCCTAAAGAAATCGTTTAAATGTAAGAGTTTCTCCTTCTTGAATAGATCTCTTCTTAGCTGATTTTGGCATTTCTTTCAGATTCTATTGATTATTTGCCACATAGCTGTCCACTTACCACCAGAAAATAATAACTCCCAAGGTTACCAGAAGTGTGAAAATGAGGATTCTATACAACATCACCATTTTCACGGGCAGATTCTGGTACGTCAATGATGTTTGGTGTGTGGGTTGGTCTGAAGAAGTTTATGACGTTCTGTTATATTGTTTTATGTGTGACCTCAATTTCACGGTCCAGTGATCATGTTAAGTTTGCCATTATCTATAAGTGGTCGGTCAACGATATTTGGTATGTGGGTTGGTCTTGGGTAGTACATAACATTCTGCCATATGATTTATTTCTGTGACACCAATTTCATGGTCTAGTGATCATGAATATGTTAAGTTTCCCATCATCCATTAATGACATTTCAATGATATTTAGTAGGTGGGTTGGATAGAACACGACAGCCTGCTATTTGGGTTTTGCCCTTGACCTCATTTTTATGAACTAGTGAATATATTTGATTTTTCAGTATCTATTAGTGGGCTTTGGGTAGTACATAACAGTCTGCTATATTGCTTTTGTCAGTAATTCTAATTTCATAGTCTAGTGAACATGTCAAGTTTTTCTTATTTTAGTCAGTTCGAGTTTTCATATCAATTTAGCAACCAAGCAGGGACGGGCGAGACATCAATCAGGGTCCACACTTGTCTTACGACGTAAATCGAATTTTTACTTATTTCTTTAATAAGTCACCCGTCGGCTGAATTTGCGTAAAGAATTAAGCTTCTAGATGAGTACAATTAATAAAAAATGGCGTATTAAGGGGACAACAGATACATGTGATTTGATCCTCTATTTTATTATCACGCTACAATTCATAATAACATTGCAGCTAAACCAATTAAAACTAATATAAGGTCCATGGAGATGATAAGTCCTTATAAGGAAAGAACAATATGTTTCTTCAATATTAAGGATAACAGCACATATTCGAATATATTGGCACGATGGTATTTTGAAGTCAAAACTCCATTCAAAATCATCGATATTGGCGCAGTTGGATAATCAAATTTTAATGCAATTAAAGAGTCGAGGTAGTTTTTGTGTCGTGTCCGGTATAGATAGTATAATCGACTTTCCGTTTTGACCAATCAAATCTTCTGCCTTAATAAAGTTACTTCAGAATTTTTGTCATCTAGATTTCTTGCTTTTGATTTGTGTTGTTCGTATGTTTGGTATATGTATCATGTCTTTCTATCCGTCTTCATGCAGGTTTTCTTATTGTAACCATGTCTGCATTTTGATTTGTATTCAACGTATATTAAATTCCTTTGTATTTTGTCATAATAGCAAAAAAAATCGTACATTCTCAGTTTCTTCGGGAACAATTTTATCCATGTCCTCTAATAAATTTTATTTGAATTTTTTGCTTGTTTTCTTCCAAAATTACAGCATTTATATCATTATAAGAGGTAAATAAGTTAATGTCCAACTGTCCCAAATTTTTGAAGAAAAAAAACACAATGAAATGGTATGGAATATAAAATATGCACTTGGGACAAAGTTCCTTTCAATACATGGTAGTAACAAGCAATGGTGTAGACGTATATTTGTTCCACCTGACAAAAGTTCCATTGGAACAAATAATATAAACGTTGGCATAATATTTCTTCCTTTTGGAACAAACATTATATTACATTTGTTGCGTTAGGAACAAATATCATAGTATTTGTTCCAGTAGAACAAATTTTATGTAATATTTTTTCCTTTGGAACAAATCTTAAAGTGGAACATATATTCTGTTACAATGGAACAACGGTTTAACGTGGTACGGGGCCTAGAATCTGTCAGACAGAAATTTGATGATTTTCCTTTGTTATTAGAGCATACAAAAAATAAAATAAAAACTGGGGGTTCACCGGTCGTATAAGAATGAAATATGTCAGGTAAAAATCTGCTATTTTGGTTGAGATAATAGGAAAAATTAGCGAATTTTAACAAAATTTTAATTTATTTTAGTTCAATTAGATACAATTTTTAAATATTATGTAAACTATTAGCTAATATACTGACCTTCAATTTCCATGAATACAGATTGGGGGTCACCAAACTTATATTTTTTAATAAATCTTGAAAAACTGATTTTTTCCTATTATTTCTATTTAAATTATCTCCCCTGAATAGAATAGGAGTTTGATGAAAAGGTTCAATATTCTGCATACTTACGCAATAAAAGTGGCATATTTCATCAAATTTAAGTATCATAAGACACTGAAAATGGATTCGGCAATATTCCCTTAGTGAATTCCTTTTTTGTCACATGCGCAAGAATAATGCTAATTTTTAAACTCCCGTACTACCTTAATGGCTGTACTTAATCTTTAAGTCAACATTAGGCTTTCAACAATGAGCTTTGTTTAACCTCAAAGTGAATTCAAGACGCCCCCTTGCGTCGGTTTGAGCGGTAATGGCTGGATGAGAATCTAAGAATTTTGTTATAATCGCCTCAGTAAGAGTTTGGGTATTTCAGCCATAACAGGGCATACTAAGTTAATAAATGCGCTTGACGAAAAGTTCCTATAATGGAGAAAATATCGCCAAATTGGAATATGAGTCGCTGTAGAGGGGAGACACTGTGACAACCATAGGCCACATATCAATCATTTCTAAATACACAAGCGGAGAAATCATTGACGGAATTTTTCATTGTATGGCTATGATGAAAAAAAAACAATGAATTGATCGGCAAGTATGAAGCATAGATGAGTGACAGAAAAGGCATTCCGTACAATGCATCATATCAAACCTTCAGACCAAACATCAAATCACTTTTACATGCACAAGCTGAGTTCTAAATCATTAACGGAAAATTTTAATATATGACTTAAATGGAAAAATATAAGCTGAGAAATCCTTGCCGAAGGATGTCCTAGAAGGACGGGACGGACAGACACTCAGTCTGACAAGGGTAGAACAGTATACCCCCATAACTACGGAGCGGGTGTATGAAAAGTAAGGAGTGAGACAATATGGTAACGAGTTTTGATTGCCAATGGAAAAAGAAAGAAATGGGTAATTGCATTGAATTTTGCATCCTTCAAGACCCCACTGATTCCATTCATTTCTCGAGTAAAATAGAAGGATCTAAAAAACGCATGGAACTTTAATTTAGTATGCATAATTTGTCTACAAAGGTTCGTGGTCGCGATTTTCCATATTATGACCTCAATATCTCGCAAAGACAAAGTATTCCCTATTTACCTATCTGAGGACGCCCTGCAACTAGCCGAAGTGCCATGCATTAATGCATTCGTGATTGTTTGATTGTATAATTATTCGTTAATTTTATGTATGTGAATTGATTAAGATTGTTTAGAAAATTCAAACAAATAAAGACAGATCACAGATCTAGCATTTTTGCAGTGAATTACAGGTGAAATATTTTACTGTAAAAGTTGGTTAACGATGTCGTATGAGATTTTAAAGTCTATGAAAACTGCAAGTTCCGGTTCCGGTTTTTGCTATGTTAACTTTCGGCGTGAGAATTGCAAGTTCCGGAATCGCGAAATTGGTGGGAAACCTCTGTTTATTCAATCTGCGATGTAACATCTCACATTATTTTGTAAAACATTACATTTACATCACAAGAAGCACTGTTGGTCATAGTCTTAATTTTTTTTCAAATTAAACTATATATGTAACCGATTGTACTATAACCAAACTGGAAGTACATCACGGTTGTCAGTTGTAATTTCAGCATTTCATCATGAAAATAAAAAAATGCCTTAATTTTATTTTAAGGCTCATAGAACTTTTGCATTTCTATAGAAACTTTCTCAATATGGGTCTGCTTGAAGCATCCTTTATTTTGAGTATTTTGATTCCTTTTGGGACTAATACTTATATTAGTCCCAGTTTCAGCGTGAAGCGTGATTATTAATTTTGAGGGAAAATGGATTGTATGATTTAAATATTTGAATTTCAGAGCGAAAAAAACTTGGAGAAATAAAAAAAAGAAGGAAATGTTTGCATTTCATATAGAAACACATTTAAAGTTATCTCCAATTAAAGGGCCTTAGCTTGATTTCATATAGAAACATATTCAAAGTTCCCTCCAATTAAAGGGCCTTAGCTTGATGACCGTTTGGTCACCTTAAAGAGGCAGAAAAATAATGGCCCAAAAATTTGGTAATTATAACTAACAATCTAATCATGGCTAAGGGAAATATGTCAAATATTGCTCAAACTTCTTGGCTGTGATAAAAGTTGCAATGAAAAATAATGACCCTCAGTGGTTATATGGGTTTGTTTAATTAGACTTGCAGATTTAAGAGCCATGGTAAGATTTAATGAATAATTCTGACCATATATTGTTATTTGTAAGTTGGTTGGGTCATAAAATGTCATTCTGACCTTATTCTTACAAATTTCATGGCTTTGGAAATAGTTGCAAGTAATAAGATTTGACAATTTTTGGCTATCTGTGGTCAGGTTGTATCATAAAATGTCATTCTGACCTTCTGCTAGCAGATTTCATGGATGTGAAAGTAGTTGGGATTAATAATTATGATCATTTATGACTATCTGTGGTCAGGTTGGGTCATACAATGTCAAACTGACCTTATACTTGCAGATTTCATGGGTTTGGAAATAGTTGCAATTAATAATTATGATCAATTTTGAATATCTGACTATCTGTGGTCAGGTTGGGTCATATAATGTCATTCTGACCTTATACTTGCAGATTTCATATGGGTTTGGAAATATATAGTTGCGATTAATAATTATGATCAATTATGGCTATCTATGGTCAGGTTGGGTCATATAATGTCATTCTGACATTATAAATGTACTTGCAAATTTCATTGCTGTGGTAATAGTTTCCATTAATATTTATGATCATGTCAGGTTGGGTCATATAATGTTATTCTGACCTTATGCTCACAGATTTGATGGGTTTGGAAATAGTTGTGATTAACAATTATGATCATTTATGGCTATCTATGGTCGGCTGGGGTCATATAATGTCAGTCTGACCTTATTCTTGCAGATTTCATGGGTTTGGAAATAGTTGCGATTTATAATTATGATCTATTATGGAGATCTATGGCTGTGGAAATAGTTGCGATTAATATTTATGATTATTTATGGCTATATGTGGTCAGGTTGGGTCATATAATGTCATTCTGACATTATACAATGTACTTGCAGATTTCATTGCTGTGGTAATAGTTTCCATTAATATTTATGATCATGTCAGGTTGGGTCATATAATGTCATTCTGACCTTACGCTCACAGATTTCATGGGTTTGGAAATACAATAATGATCATTTATGGCTATCTATGATCAGCTGGGGTCATATAATGTCAGTCTGACCTTATACTTGCAGATTTCATGGGTTTGTTTAGATTTTATCTGCACTGAAGAGACATAAGTTGTCGAAATGCGCATATGCAGCATTAAAATCAACAGTAACTTCGGTATTTAGTCATTTGGAAATAGTTGCGATTTATAATTATGATCTATTATGGAGATCTATGGCTGTGGAAATAGTTGCGATTAATATTTATGATTATTTATGGCTATCTGTGGTCAGGTTTGGTCATATAATGTCATTCTGCTCTTCTGCTTGCAGATTTCATGGCTGTGGAAATAGTTGCAAGTAATAATATCTGACCATTTATGGCTATCTGTGGTCAAGTTTGGTCATAAAATGTCATTTTGACCTTATGCTTACAGATTTATTTTGACCATTTAGATTCTCTGTCGGTTGGTTGGTCATAATGTCCTTATATATTCCTCAAAACAGTAACAACCATATAAGTTAAGTTGAATAAACATTTGACTCCTATAATCCTATAATAACGTTAGATTCCATATAAAAAGCATATCTTTAAATATTTCCATCGTACGTCGCATACTTTAAAATCTCATAGACTTTAAATTCTCATAAACCCCCGTATGAAATCTGCAAGATACATGACAAAAACCGGAACCGGAACTTGCAGTTTTCATAGACTTAAAAATTTCATACGACAACGATAACTTCAACCGCGATAAGCGATAGCAACTAAATTATTTAACCGTGTTAAAGGCTACATTTGATCGTTACAATCGACATGAGAAAATAGAGTTTTCTCTCCATTCAAACATATGTATGGCCCAATATTTTCTCTATAGTTTCTAGAACAAATGAAACATAAATGTTTGAGTTTATTTTGTTAAATTTTGGTCATATATTTGCATAAAACTGCGATATTTGAAGAAAATTTTAGTGTATTTTGACGTGTATTGGTTAAAAGTGTTGAAGAATAAATCTCGGTGATATTTCTACTCTTTATTGCTTGTTAGCATGTGAATGCAACTACATCATATTTATCTTCAAAAATATAACACAGTTAATAAAAATTACCTTTTTTGGCGCACACCTGTTGTTTATTTTCTCTTTGTTTACAACCGGGTCAGCGATGACCATCGAGTTTGCGATCGCGGGTTAACCCGGGTGTGGAATGTTGGCATGTGTTGCAAGAACGGTGTAGTGTGGCATGACATTTAATAACTGCGCTACGGAAACCATATTCAATAATTGAAAATTTCGCATACACATACCTCAAAAGTTAATTGTACTAAAATATAATACTCATAATGTTTTTTCTTACGTTTTGAGGGTCTGTATTTAGTAGACATGCTATAAAATATGTTCCACACTTTCGACAAGCACTTTAATGAATGACATGTATAGTATAAAACAAAAATGAGAATGCCAAAAGAGGTTTCTTTCCTTCAGCCTAAAACAGTTGCATTATTAGTATGGATGATTACATGATACAGAACAGCCGTAAACTTATTAATGTTTAAATCAATATTTTTCAAACTTGATTCAGAGTATGTAAAACTTACATTATGGATTTAACGCTCTACAATGACAAGCTTTTCCGTACAGGAAAAAGATTAGTTAAGGGAAAATTAAACTAAAAGAAATGAAGCGATAGACATATTTTCCCTGTAAAAGGTAAGAAATAAAGTATTTCATTCAACAGTTTTACCTTTCTCTAATATGATCTTTTATTGAGAATTGTGAATACAAACACTCTATGAAATTTACAAACTAATTTTGGTCGTATGTAATTTATGAAGACATTTATGTTACTATTCCTAGTTTTGAAGGGATTTATAGAAATACAATGGTTTAACAAGAAAGCAAAAATATTACACGATAAGGCGACAAATCGGCTAAGGCCAAATATTTTCTTGCATGAAAATAAAAGACAATAAACTGCTGAAGGTATAATTCCCTACTTTTAGCTTGGTGGCTTGGTTGTCAAATCCATTGAAATGATTCATTTATCCTTGTTCTGGTGAACTATGGCTTATTGGACGCAAGATTAATCCTACAAGCTCTCAAAATAAATTTATTTGTATTCATATTTTATGCAAACTTTATCCGAGACCCTTTTTTTGTGCAAATGTCACGTTCTCTTCGAAAATTATTTTTTACGTACTAATTTGAAGAATTAAGGAAAGTACAAAAATGTAATGAATATTCAGGACACTACCAAAATTGCTTATTTCAATTTCAGATATTCAAATTGAGCTATTCTGTACCCTAACCAAAGGAAAACAACCCTGTAAGAATGATACGACTCTTGTGGGTTTTATAGATTAATTGATATCTTTGTTTTGGAAATGTTACCATGGAAAACTGCTTTTTCCGTAATATTTCCTTTTACTTGTGGCTGCAAGTAGCCGAAAGTGTGACCAAAAGTCGCATGCATATGGTTTCTCGCTTTTTATTATTATCATTTTGTAAACAGTAAGTTACAAAGACTTCTTCTTGAACTTTTTGATATACAAATGTCGCTGAATATTGAAGTAGACAACCCGAGTCCCTTATTGAATTCTACGATGTTTTTTTTTTAAATTTTGGTGAAAGACAAGAAAAAAACGTTCTGAAAAATATAATTTTGGTTCAGGTATGTATGATATATGCACACAAAAAGGCAATTTTTAAGACTGGGAAATAATCCATTTGCAAAAGTTATGGTCATCATATTTGCATTTTCAGTCATCATATTTGCATTTTCAGTCATCATATTTGCATTTTCAAGCCAACATCTGTTTCTGATGCAGAAGAATTTCGTCTGAAATAACAATCAATGGATCTGGAGTAAATGCACTTTAGACAAATTCTAATATGCATGGTATAACCAAGCAACGGAACAATGCATTCATTGTTGTTCTTCATCTATGAGGTCTTGCTTATATCTCATAGCAAGTTCAAGATGTCATCCGTTGCCCCAAAAAGCACCAGTTTCTCAAGCTAGTTGACGGTTACAACATATATAGACAAACACAAGGCACTAATCAAGTCAAATTTAAGAAAAATTACAGGTGATACGGAATGTTATAAGGCAATTTGTAATTTATATTGAATGATATCCGCTTTAGCCAAAATATGACAAAAGCGCATGACGTTATCCAAAATCTTAAACTGTACCAACCCTCCGTTTAAAATCAGCAATATTTCAATTATGAAGTGTTTCTTGTTCATTTGTCATTCAGTCTCCAAAAGCATGGTAACCGTAAGGTGACCAAGTTTCTTTCTAGTTGACAAATTGTAATGTCTATAATCATGATAATATTAGATGGGCACAGAACACCAATTATTTTCTCATAGGCTCCAATAGTAACATTTTGAGATATTTCACCCATTTCTTTATTTCGTTGGTACATGTCACACCCCTCAAAACAAGCGGAATTGAGTGGACTCCTTGCCGTTTAAATTTCGGGGTGGCATGTCAGATGAAATTTTCCGTTATTTGGCAAACCCCGGAAAATATAAGAATAATCCTCTTGTCGACATGAAAAAATTCTTGAAT
>MJUU01068164.1:10128-23381 GCA_002080025.1 Modiolus philippinarum | reverse complement strand
AAAATGTTTATTTTAATTTGTTTAAAAAACTGTTTGATAATAATGCAAAGTGTCTTTTTTTAATATATAACCAAAAAAATATGTAAAACTGGGAAAATTATTGACTCAATATTAATTTAAACAGTGTTATTTATTAAGAGAATCATCACAGCATGTGCATCTCTTTCACTACTGTAATGGCGGATTGATCACATGACACAATAATGGCAGCCTCCTTGTTATCTAGATCACATCTGAATAAACCTGTCTATACCTGAAAAAAGTTTAATCCTTTATAAAAAGTAAGGTATGTAATTATTAAAATAAACAAGAAAATGTGAGCAAAGCTCACTAAAAATACATACCCCCGTTCCTCCATTTGATTCAAGAAATTGAAAATCCAGAAAAATAAAAAAATCAAATCATATCAAATTTTTTAATAGATGGTACACAATATGTACTGAACATTTTGTGAGAGTTTCATTGAAATCAACTGAGTGGTCTAGAGGACGAGTTGTCGCCACAAAGTGTGTACTCCTACTGTGGACGGACGAACAAACGGACGGAGGAACGGACGGACGGACACCATCACTGTGTATCAACGACCACCGGATATAGCTACTAATCAAGCGAGGAAAAAATCGAAAACAAGTGTTACCAAGGTAAGAAAATTTTAGCCCAGTTTATGAAGATTGGCAATACCTTTACTTCTAATGTAATAATGTGTCACGTACACGTTTGTATTTTGTTCATCGTGTGTCAAATAAATAAAAAAATCTTTATAAACTTAAAATCACCGGACAACTTGTTTACTACGGCTAGCATATCGTAATTTCTCCTAGGTTTCCCGGTCGATTTATGTATAAATTAAGATTTAGTTCCTTTTTAATGCTAGTAAGTTTTAATTTTTTTGTCATAACTTTGCGTAGTTTTTTCACAATACACAAAAACAAAAATGTTGCGATGTACGGCGAATAGCTAACTTGTTTATTTTTTGTGTACGGCGTATTGATTCTCCACTGTACTGCGAATTGCTTTTATATTGATTGAGATTATGAATCGTTTTACCAATGAATTGAGAATTAAAATAATGCATCAATTGAAACCCCTTTTACTACGACTTACCATACTTTATGTGAAAATTAAATCAATTGTAGGGATTTTTTTCACTTTAGTTCAAAACAAGGAACGGCTGAGTTGTAAAAAATGAACTGGGATGATGTGGTAATTCCATACCACTATGCATCGACTAATCTAGCCCCAGCCAAAAAGGGTTTTCAAAAGGTTCCTGTGAATAGGGGTTAAAATTCATTAATTTTGGCTCATTTTGCCTAAATTCTGTACGATATTGCCAAAAAATCTAATTAGAGAGGGTTCCAACACCCGGGTCCCCTTAATCCGCCAATGCTTTTCTTTTAATCGGATTTTCCTGTTCAACACTGAACAATAGGCAAAAATATAAAGTAGGGAAGAGTACAACCAGCGCAAGTTCAAAAAAGAAATTTTTGTCTGCAATACATAAATAAAGCCCTTGTAAGATACGTGGCTATCATGTAACTTAGACAAACTAGAGTCCAAGTAAAAAAATGCTCAAAATATACAAAGATGCGTACCAAATGTATGTTTTATTTTACAACTGTGCAAATTTGGGGCAATAACAAAATTACCGAACATAATTGTCAAGAGCCAAAGTCCAAGAGGCAAGTAGAAAACCTACGGGAAAATTGTTGACCGCAATGGTCCTGACTTAGTACAGGCAGTTCAGAAGAAATGGTGGGTTAATAAACCGGTTTTATGGCGCGCAAAGCCTCATTTTCCATTGCGATACTGTCCGGTATCAACTCAACAGCAATCGTAAGATAAAGGGGACGACCATTGATTTTCAAGGGGTGGGGGCTAGTGAGATTTTGTAAATAGATATTTTAATCTTGGTGCCAGTGAAAATAAATATTTTAATCCTACTTGTCATGAAAATAAATAATTTAATTTCGATTTGAAATTTTTTTTTTTGCAAATGCAAATAAAGAATTTGATGTGATATTTGGATGAAAAAAAATACTTAGTAATTTGTTTGAAATTTTCGAGTAAATAAATAATTTGTTTAGGCAAAATCCCCATAGCCTCCCTGAAAATCAAATGGTCGTCCCCTAAGTAAAAATGAGGTTATGAAAGATCTGTTGTGTTGCTGATTTGAGAAAGTCATTTTCTTACCCAAGACACAATCAATTCATGGGATCCACATACGACGCGTTCCGAGTTTTCAGAGAGCTTTGGAGCCCATGCTATTATCCAGTATCACAATAAGGACAATTATATATGCTTTCAATGGACAATAAACATAGAACTTTGTGGATTTACCATCTGAATAAATACATACATTTATTTGCTCTGACAACAAAAAAAAAGAAAAAATCGGTGAATATAGAACAAGAAACTCGATATCACCACCATGGACTTTGGAGTTTAAAAAAATAATAATAATAAAAAAAACTTCAAGAAGATAGAATACTGAAAGAACCACTTAAACCCTGAACAGTTCCTAAAATATATTGTTTTTATTGTAGTTAGATATTCTAAATAAACTCAAGCATGATTTCCAGAAAAATTAGCACCATCTATTCTAAGACGATAGAGAGAGATTGAGGATAGAGCTAAAAAAAATCTTTAAGGTACCTTAACATATCAGCCACCTGGATCACGGCTTAAATAACCTATCAGGCGATAGGGTCCTATCTTAAATTATATTTCCCACTTGCTGCATTTTCGAATGAAATATAAACATGATTTATCCAACTGAGCATCAAAGTACTGCTGTAACCAAGTTTGGTTACAAATTAATTATTTTGTTTAAGAGATCTTTTGAATTGCATTTCACAAACAGTCCTATGTTGTGATATGTTCACTGCCTGCAGTCAGCTATCAATTTTCAAAGTGACTAACCACAGGGACAAAAACACTTCTCTAGAATAACTCTTGGCAATTAAGATCCGATCTTGGTCAGAATTGTCCTTAGATATCCCCCCCCAAAAAAAAAGAAAAGAAAAGAAAAAATGAATAAAAATGGGCATATTCAACATTCTCCAAGCCAGATAACCACACTTGGTCCGGTAAATCTTTCGAGTTTGGCTATGTTCGTTGATTTTTCATATGTGTGTGACGGGTCCACACATAATAAAAAAAGCCTGCTTGGTGAGGAACACAGTTATACATTTGAACATATATGAGAAAAACATTCAAAGATCTCTGAAACTACATGGCAATTATAGTGATCTATAGTCTTTAGATGATCACCATAAAAAATTCCCTGCAAGTATGCAATCTTGTTCAACACACAGTCCTATTGAACTGTTTGTAACGATACCCTTTTGTATAGCCCTTTTCATAAAGTGTTGTTATCTTTTCCTGGATTGGAACTCTACCATAAACTGGAGATGCAAACAGCTATCGCTTCCGGTTATCACTCGTACGGTTGGCTAACAATACACAACTTAAACCCTGAATACATTTTAGTTCTAACAAAATGTATAATGCAGTGTCACAGTATGTAATGACCAAGTAATGTTAATATGAACAGTGTTATGAACTGTATTCAGGATAAGTTGGGTTGATAACCGGAGCTGTTTCGTCGAAACCGAAAGGCGGACCAAATAATTTTTCGAAAAAGGCCTTTAACATAGCTTATTGGCTTGTCAATTTTTAGCATAGTCCTGGTGAGTGATACAGAGTCTTGTATATATTTTTTAAGCAAAATCTGCTAATTGTCTCTTTTCATTTGGATCAATTCGCCGGACACAAGAAATTTTACAATCACCTATTCGCTGTACACAATAAAGTTTTTGTTTTCGAGCACTGTGAAAAAATACACAAAGTTATGAGTTACAAATTAAAACTTAGCTTTCTGACATAACATAGGATCTTCATAATGATTTATACATAAATCGACTCAGAAACAAACGAGAAAAAGCAATAAGTTGGGCGTAGTAAACAAGTTGTCCGGTGATTTGTTGACGAGTTTGTAAAGATTTTTCATTTATTTGACACGCGATGAACAAAATACGAACATGTATTTTTACACTATTACATTAGAAGTGCAGGTTTTACCAATCATCATATATTTAGCTATTATTATAGGTGAAAAGGTATAGTTTTCTTACCTTGGTAACACTTGTTTTGATGTTTCCTCGCTTGATTAGTCGCTATATCCGGTGGTCGTTGATACACAGTGACCATGATCACTATTACCGCTCGCTATTAAAGCGGGGGTATAAAAAGGCAGCTGCCATTTGATTTTTCGGGGGAAAGGGGTGGCTATTGATTTTTGCCCTCGTCAACGTATATTTGTTCCGCATAACAAAAGTTCCTTTGGAACAAATATTATAAACATTGTCATAATATTTCTTCCTTTTTGAACAATTGTTAAATAACATTTATTCCGTCAAGAACAAATACTATAATATTTGTTCCTTTGCAACAAGTATTAGCTAGGCTATGGAATAGCCTAGCTATATAGATAGTTCTTGGGGGAAGTAAGGAGTACGCTTGCGCAGTGAGGAGAACGCGTGCGCTGAAGACTATTGACCAATAGGAATTTCAGATTCTCGGAAATCAAAATGGCGTCCAGTTTCGTCCTTATAAAACGGGGCGGGGTTTAATTTTCCTGTTTCCTCGTGGAAGTTGAAAAGTATTATAAACATTTACTATAGGTGGTACTGGGAACACGTTTGTAGAGGAATGAATTGGTATTGCAATATCGCTTAGCCAGATTTATAAATATAGATATGATAAAAAGAATAAGAACAGTAATGTATAAATTTAAAACCAGAAGTTAATAAATAAAGATGAGGTATTGTGCAATAATCAATAATATACAAATACTATAAAAGACTTTTCAATTGTGTTAAACAAAGCGTGATTGTAGTTTGTGGAGATACTTAGGCAATGGAGAACGAGATAAAATTGCGTTTTTTGCGGAAGAATAAAGAGCTACCGGTGTTTATTTGTGTGTGCTGTAAAAGGTTTATGTTTCGAAGCCAAGTACATCATGAGCCACCACACCCTTGTCAATCAAACACGCAATTTTCTATCCAAGACTATTCCATAGCCTAGCGTATCGTTTTTATTTCATAAAAACCATTATCCGATTTATATCATCCACTTATGTTTATAAAGTCCCCTCGTGTTTTCTAGTTCTATAATACTTTATCCTTTGGAACAATAAATAGCACATGACACTCTGTTTCACATATTGACGACGGCCGGCACATCTGTTGTATAGCTTTGAAATCAAATATTTCATATTTCTCTTCTTCCATCGGTAATATTCGCCTTATAATAATCAATGTACTGAAAGTGCGCTATGGAAAAACGGTTGAGTAGTGTAACCGTTATAGTTGATTGGTGCAAACAGAAAAATAGTCTGCACATTTTTTGCCATTTTTGCTGAAATTATGTGGAAACGTTGTTCAAATGACAAAATGATGTCTTTCTACCCTGCCTTACGTTAGTTTATACTAAATCGAAATACCTTCGATTCTATATTTAAATTAAATGCAATGCAAGAGTGACTTAATTAGGTTGATAACGCGAATTTTAGATGGCAAGAAAAATTTTACCATGAATGACATAAAAATAATTTTAGGAACTATTACAATTTACAGTTTTGATCATTGACTACCCGAATTTCCAACAATATAAAGTAAAATGTGATTCTAAACAGGAACACAGCTCTGTTTGTCAGTGCGTGTATGATTATCGTTGCTATAGTTGAGAAGTGTATATCACTAGTTGAGATGTACATAAGCACTGGATGACATGTACATTGGCGCTAGGTGATAAGGGTATTCGTAAGCGTTTGTGCCATATAAAATAAAGACGGTGGAATACCAAAGTAACAAAATAAATCAATGTCCGGGGAATATTGAGAAATTATTTAAAACTGGAAACGGAAAACACAAGACAGCCGAAACTATAATATTTATTATTTTAACGTATACGCAATTATCTTATAGATAACTTTCGTAGTTGGAGTTTTGCTGGGCATCAAATTTCAATGTTTATCATACTGTTCTTAGAATGAATTCGGACATATAACAATCCAAATCTTAGGCTGAGTATATAGTGCATGTATTGGAACTGTTGTTACTGGGCTGTTTAGAGGGATCAAAATTCAAAATAGGTTTCTGTTGGTATCATTCTTCTGGTCCTCTCGGTATTTAACTACAATTTTGGGGGCTCTTTTTTGTTCTGTTTTGTTTTTATTTATTTCTGTTTATTTACCTTTTCGTTTATTTTATTTTATTTTGCTGTGGAGCTTTCTTGATTTTCATGATAATGTGTTGGTAAGGTGAGCTGTAAAGGTAGAATATATGATTCCGAATGCCAACAGTGATGAAAATCATCTTTTTAAACCTGTTAACATCGGAAAATGCAGCAAGGTCTTCGGCTGGATTTGAACATCTATGGCAACACCGCCTGCACTATGTCCAGCGCCCTAGACCACTCGGCCACCTAGGCTATATTAAAATATAGCTAGGAAATCTAGAGTTGTAACATAGTACACGATGAACATTAGGTAGGTAGGAAATAGATAGAAGAAGAATAAGGTTACAACAGGTAAGATACATTAGATATATAGATATTAGTGTTGCACACAGCTCTATATAATATGAATGATAATGTTTTGGTAAGGTGAGCTGCAAAGGTAGAATATATGATTCCGAATGCCAACAGTGATGAAAATCATCTTTTTAAACCCGTTAACATCGGAAAATGCAGCAAGGTCTTCGGCTGGATTTGAACCCCTGCTTGTTGTCATCTATGGCAACACCGCCTGCACTATGTCCAGCGCCCTAGACCACTCGGCCACCTAGGCTATATTAAAATATAGCTAGGAAATCTAGAATTGTAACATAGTACACGATGAACATTAGGTAGGTAGGAAATAGATAGAAGAAGGATAAGGTTACAACAGGTAAGATACATTAGATATATAGATATTAGTGTTGCACACAGCTCTATATAATATGGATGATAATGTTTTGGTAAGGTGAGCTGCAAAGGTAGAATATATGATTCCGAATGCCAACAGTGATGAAAATCATCTTTTTAAACCCGTTAACATCGGAAAATGCAGCAAGGTCTTCGGCTGGATTTGAACCCCTGCTTGTTGTCATCTTGCAGCTCACCTTACCAACACATTATCATTCATATTATATAGAGCTGTGTGCAACACTATTATCTATATTTCATGATTTTCAACTGAACATATCGTGCAGTTGGTTCGCGGTTGCAACATTTTTTGTGAATCTGTCGTCCCAGTTTAGAAACAACGGCAGTAGAACACCGAAGGAACAAAGGGGTGAAATTCACAAAAATCGAAGTCCAAAGACAGGGCAAAAACGAGAACACAGAAAACAATGACGTTAGACACAAAAACAATGACGCCAGACAGACACAAAGCACAGAACCAGAAACCACAACATTCAGAACAAAGGCACTCACAGTGTGAACTCCAGTGAAAGTGAGAGTGACATCAGGTGCTCCGGAAGGGTAAGCATGTCCTGCTCTGTTAACAGCACCCGTCACACTGTGGGTGATTCAATCCGGGAAAATGTCAAAGTCGGTAGTCAAATCCGGGAAGACGTGAATCTAGCTGAAAATGTCCACTTTCATTTGGGATACTGACACGTCATATCTTTCAATGATGCTATGGTGACGGCCATAGAATTTCTTGAGGGATGAAATTAACAAAGGTTGAACAAATCCCTGTTAGATTAATTGTGTCGCCGAAGACGGAGTCGGGACGACAAATTGTTTTCGGTCTGTTTCTTTGTTATTACTCCATATTTGTTTTACAGTGTTTTACCAGCAGACTAGGCTCCTTGAGCTAGCCGGCAGTTTAGCGGCGAGCACTCCTCTACCCATCTTTCTAAATTACGTTTTGTCTATTCTTTCTTTTCCAAGATTGTGGTCTTAGAGTTAGTGGTCTACCTGTATTGGGTTTTATTTGTATGTTTATTATACTTTAGGGAAACGGACCCGGGGGGGGTGGCTACTCACTATATATTGGGTGGTGGGAAGGTTATGACAAACGGGGTGTTTTTTCATAATTTTGTCTACGATGGGGTATGTCATTTGAGCTTTTCCTTTGAAGGGGTCTATACAATCCAGTCTCTAATGGGGTTATAATTTCAAAAACTAAGAACATTTTATCATGGGGTTTTTGATTGGATGTTAATCTTGACAGGTCAGCATCTTTATTGGATTATATCAATGATCTGTCATTATAGAGCTTGTCTGGTAATTAATCATTAGCAGTATCTGTATTATGTGCATGATTACTAGACAGGATATTAAAACTGAGTTAATATTACATTGAAATGTTTGTAATTATTTTTTCAATTGTTTTGCTTATGTCACAAACTTTAGTATTCTAAAGGTTGGCTAATTTTTGCTAGGGTTGCAAAATTACATTGAAAGTCTACAATGGTGTGGCAAATTACCGTAAAAGAAGTCTACATAGGGGTCGGGGTTCAGGACCTGTATCCGAACCTCACCGCCAATTTTTTTTCAAGTACCCACCCCGGGGAAAAGGCTTAGAGAAAGGGGAGGTTTGGGTACCCATAAACCGGTTTAACCCAATCGCTGGTTGTTGCAAGTGCCAAGTCCGACTATCCCAAGTTCCTATCGTTATCTATGTTTGTCTTTTATCATTTTATTGTTTTTCTTGTGCAGTTCCCTGGTTGATTGTGACATGTGATTGTATTGGTCGGCCATTGTAAGTGTTTCCTGTTATCTTCCCTTCAACAGCGTGTATTCACAAACCAACGGTATCTTATTAAGTAAAAATTATATGCCAGTTACTGATATTATGTTAATAAATTATGATTTAGCATTTTTTCTAATTTCATAAAAGTTTGCACAAAAGAAACAAGGAAGAGGCCATTCCGATAAATTCCACAGTTAATGTCAAGAGTATCTCGGTTCTTAAAAAGCAAAATGAACAAAAAATTCGTCCATTCCGGCTTAAATTCAACATTTCGTATGAATATTTCGTCTAATCTTCCCACAATGCATTATAAAACAAAAATCAACTATAACAGATGCACTTCTCAACCGTTTTACCGTAGCGAACTTTCAATACATTGATAATATGTATATTTTATCTTTGCTAGGTTAAGTTTTTCTTGATCGTTGTGAACACATTTGACGCCAATTATAAGCAATTTAACGAGTATCTTTTCATTTTTTCTATAATTTCCAAATGTTATTCTGACAACCTGTTTATCGTGCTCAAATCTCACTATAGACTATAAATAAATTGGGGCTTTTGTCGGGAAATGGATAATGTTAAACCACTTTGCCAGTTGTTTTTATTTTGTTGACGTGCTGGCATCAAGGGGTTTAATCAGATATGGATGTAACATTGTTCGATAATTAGCAATGAATTATACTCAAACTGGTGCTAGGAGCCATCTTGAACTTACTATGACGTTTAAGCAAAGCTCATTGTTTAAGGCCTCATTAGGACTTCAAAATGAAAGGACAACACTGAAAGCGTTGTTGATTGTAACAGTCATGTTTTTGTAGCGACCGTGGTAGAGACTTTGTCTCGTGTACTTTACGTTTCAATAGAACCCCATTGTTAATTTTGATATTGTAGATATTGTAGTTGCACAAAATGCATCGTTCATGTGCGATTTGATGAATATAATTCGTAAACGAATGAAGGAAGCCAGAAAAATGTCAGTTTTTTTAATGAAGGGATGCCCGACCATGAAATGATGTGCTTTCATATGTGATTTTTGAAAGTATTACCCAAAATATAAGATGGTGTATTGCAAACTGGACCAATTTAATATATTAAAGCACATGTTCCACAGAAACAAAGAGGTTTCAGGTTAATTTCTAACAGTTTTTGTCAGTGAGTTTGCCGAGATCTCGCACAAGAGTTATAAAATTTTCCAGAATAGAGGGGTTCCAACACCCCTCTCCCTCTCCCTGTGGATCCGCCAATGGGCAGGTTGTTTATATACATGCATGCGCAAATTTACAATAATCCAATAAATATTTTTGTAAACAATGAAGCCAGACAAATGTCAACATTTTTGGACGAAAGGGATGCCCGGCCATGAAATGATGTGTCTTCATATATGATTTTTGAAAGTTTTTCCCAAATTATAAAATTGTGTATTGCAATTATTGGACCCATTTAACATATCACAATTACGCTATTCTAGAACTTACACAATGTTATCAACAAAATGTGGCATGCGGGAAAGCTTATAAGCTCCGGAACGGAAACGATCTCCGGAATAGGTTATTTTCACAAAAAAGGGCGATTTTCAAGAAATATTGATAATTTTTAAGATAAATATAGGAAGAACAAAACATCATTTCTATAACCCATATAAAAATACTTTCCATCTTCTATGGTTACTGATTACAGGCGGCTAAAAGCATTTGGCCCCGTAATTTAGTATTTCAGATTCCAATTTTATAGAAAGAACTACAAGTTACATCATGCTATTTTCGTGTCCAAGGCAGAAAAATCAGTTTTATACTGTTGACTCAACTGCTGGGGACACCAACGGATGGTGCTGTATAGCATACTGACACTCTGCCAATTTTTGTCGTAGTTCATATTTGTTACAACATTGAAAGCTGAACAATGACATAATTTCTTGTAATCATGGGCTTCAGGACCAACAGTGCCATTCTCGTGTCCAATGCAGCTTAGCCCGGCAGCATTTTGGAAACCAAACTGCTGAGGGCAGCAAGGGACAATGCTACATGGCACGTCGAAACATGCGACCTTTACTATCGATGGTGAGGAAATATTCTTTAATCACTACCTAGCCGAATGATAATGTCGTTTTCCCATGAAACTTGTGAAAAACTCGGGGAAATGGGAGAAAGAATACTATCCGTTTGATTTCCCTATTTTTCAGTTTTGAGTACAGTATATTGAAAATAAAAATCAAACCTGTGTGATTTTTCTTTAAATTTCGTTACTGTAAAATGGACATTTTCATTTTAACTTTATCTGTTTTGCTCTCTTTATTTCTGGTTCCTTTTGTAATTTTCAATATTTCAGTGTACGTCAGTGAACGTTTTACATTGCATCTAATGACTGACAGGAAAACAGACGAGGAAATGGTTTAATTTTGATAAATTCTGGAATATACGGTAGTACCATTACATATTGAACGCACATTTACTGTTAATTTTCACAATATGCCTAAACAACCTGACTTGTTTTCAAATATAGGGTGCGAAGGTAAAATTATGCTGTGCATTGGCGGATCCAAGGGTGGAGGGTCCAGGGGTTGGAACCCCGCCTTTATCTGGACAATCATCTATTTTTCATGAATATCCTGGTGTTTTAGAAAGAAAATACCCTAAAAATTTCGCGCATTTTTCAGCTTGGCTAAATTTTCTTACAATTCTTATTGGAACCCACCCTTTTCAAATCGTCTGGATCCGCGCCTGCTATGCACGTTAGTTTTCCTTGGTATCATAGTGCAAGAATTAAAAACTAAGAAATATTGAAAGTAACTGCTGAAGCAGTGAAATAGGGTCTGTAAGTCTCGTCCAATATTGGAACTTCCGAGCACATAATTTGTACCCGGAAGTTGCATTTTTAACAAAAACATATAACGTTTCAAGCAAACAATTTGTACGTCATAATCCTGCAACGTCATATTTTGGCGGTAAACGTTTTCAAATTACAATTTTATCGTGAATTCTCGGTGTCACATGACGAGACTTACAGGCCTTATACTGAAAAATTTAAATCTGCTGACTCTGTGAATCTCTCTAGTGATTACAGTTCACACTGTTAGAGCCTTAGTTTTGAATGGTGTGTTTTTATTTCTGCTAACTCTAGCTATCTAATGTCATTGTTTTTCTGTGTCCTAATCTCTGGATTTTGATACATCTTAATTTGTTCCTTCGGTATTTTAATGCCATTGTTTTAAACATGCTGGAAAATTTCTCACATTATAATTTACTTTTTACCAGAACTATTTAAACTTGCTATAGCCACTCCAGGTTATATAAAAAGGAAAGCCACCGGGCGCTCCAAACTCGAGAGAAAGTTGCAGTTATAAGTACATTAGGGAAAATTGTAAAGAAATTTCATTTAGGCCAAAGTACTAAGTAAACTCAAACTTAAAAACTCATTACAACATGGATTACATTCTTTACGAAATAGGGGATATTTACAAGATAGTCTGCTTGCATCTTAGATCTAGTGACCTGAAAATTTTACATACATACTGGCCTCTCACTGATACTGTCGATGTCTACTGAAATATATGACTGATTCTTTCCCAAATCCTTCGGGAAGCTTTGAGTTTGATTTTTCTTCCGTAGTGCGACAGTATTTTACCAGCAGACTAGGTTCCTTGAGCTAGCCAGCAGATTAGTGACGAGCACTCCTTGACCCATCTTGTCATTTTCTCTTCCTTCAAGATTGCGGTTATGGAGTTAATGGTCTTATTGGTTTTATTAGTATGTTTATTGTACTATAGAGAAACGAGAGAAGGGAGGTTTCGGTACCCATGAACCGGTTTAACCCTACCGCCGGTTTTTCCTAATACCGGTACCAAGTGCGGCTGTCCTGAGTTCCTATCGATGCTTACGTTTGTCTTTTGTCTTATTTGTTTCTTTCCTGTGTCGATTCCTGGCAGATTATGACAAGTATTTATAATTTTCAGCCATTGTGGATGTTTCCTGTTGTCCCTTTTATTTCATTTACTTAAGACTGTTCTCCGTCCATCTTGATGGCTAATTGCTAATGCTAAATCCCGTAAAGTTCCTCAGCCTTTTGTAATTAAGGATGCTCAAAAACGTTTCCGAAGTTTAGAGTCATATTTCCCTAATAAGAATACTTCATTTGACAGGACTTGACTGGATTAATAAACGATTGATACAAGATTAATTTTTTTGTATTAAGTGAAATGTTTCTTTATCAAGGCCATTAAATGAAAGTCAAGGAATACGTCACATATGGTCTAACACTGAATAAACAGTTTGTATAAATTACTGAATCTTCTTAAAAACCATGGACTTGGTAGTTATATTGGCTCCTTCTTTTGTGGAACCCCACACACAATATCCCATACCTCCAACCCCCCTCCCCCAAAAAAATTGACCCCCCTTAAAAACACTCAAAAGACCTAAAAATAACATAAGTTTTGTCAAAAAAACGTAAAAACAGCACAAAAACCCTATATTTTTTTACCCTCAAAAAAAAAAAATAGGTACAACCC
>MJUU01068163.1:26396-84678 GCA_002080025.1 Modiolus philippinarum | reverse complement strand
ACGCCTGGATATTAGGTGAAACATTGGATTGCAGAACAATACTGAAAAAGGGGCTGAAAAGGTATAACAACATTTAAAAAAGATTGGGATTATGGAGAAAATTGGATGAAAAAAGTAGAAAATACAAAGAACAATACTGAAAAGGGGCAAAATGCTATTAAAACATTTAAAAAGGGGTATTAGTCTAGAAATTCGATGAAAAAGAAAGAAATACAAACAACAACATTGAAAAGGGTGGCATAAGAGGACATTAATCTAAACATTGGATTGAAATACAACATTGAAAAGGGGTTGAAAAGGTATACCAACAATAAAAAGGTTGGAATAAGGAAGGAAATGACAGAAAAGGGAAGAACATTGTTACAACATATAAAAACATCCGAAAGACCATGCCCGAGTCGTTCCGACTAGGGAAAATTCCCAACTTCCGGTTAAAATGGCTACTTACAGTAGATACAGAACCACTTCCGGTTCACAATGTGGGGCTACGCCCACTTCCGGTCGCGCATGCGTCATATAATAAGGTGACACCACACCCCTGCGGGGTCACGTGTTGTTCCAACACGTCATTTCCGGTCAAAAGGCCCTTGTAGGGCCTAAAAAAGGGCCACTTCCGGTTGCGCATGCGCAATGTTGACATGCTATGCATCGGTCACGTGACTTCCGCTTCCGGTCACGTGACTTCCGTCACGTCATATCCGGTATACGTCACTTCCGGTGACGTCACTTCCGGCACCACCACAGCACCACCACCTCAAATGCGCGGTGAACTGTGCCCATATACTACTATGAACTGCATTAGGAGGTAGAGCATATATGAACACTTTTAATGCATTTATTGTATAAACAACTAAATACCGAATCTTCTGTTTATATAGTTTCTGCATATACGCATTTTGACAACTTATCGTCTCTTCAGTGCAAATCCAGTCAAAACATTTTGAAGTCTATAAACCGAAATACGTGTAAAAGCTGATAGAGAACAACTAACCAATAGGATTTAGATAGAAAAGCCAAAATTCAGCTAAGGACAAAGCTATGCATGAAGGAGATACTCTTTAGTTTGAACAATTTTTTTTTAAATTTAAATGTTGCAAGTTTCAAAATAATTCGGTTTTGGAGTCAGCACCGAAGTACTGATTACTGGGTTGGTGAGTCCGTTCGGGGACTATGTGTTTTGTTACGAACTGCTTCACAGCGCTGTTTGTTTGTCTGCAAGTTAATCTATTTTCCAATAATTTTGTAGCCTTAAATAAGTCTCAAATGATGATCAAATGAATATTCAAAGATATTTTTATATATTCTCATACATAGGTATAGGAGACCTATACCAACTTAACTTGAAAGCTAATATAACACATCTTTAATAAGATGATCTTAATGTGCGGAAGGCCTCATTAGTAAAATAAAATCATAACTAGAGATATTTATTATGTTTTATTTGGAAAGGTTAATATTGGTATAATTCGGTAAGGTAAAATAAGGTACAGTTTAGGTACAGTACCATTACGGATAATAGTTTACTTACCATTTCTTTTGTAATGCCTGTAGCAAGTCAGGACCATTGAGGCCGACAATTTTGCCGATTCTTTCCACCGGATTTGTCTTTTTGTCTCATGGACTTCGGCTCTTGCCACTCTGTTCGGTAATTTTGTTGTTACCCCCATTTATTGTATTCTCAAATGCAAACTTCAACGAAAGGCTTCCAGCCTACACAAATTGCAAAATTTTGTAATCATGTTAATGATATGCCATTTGCAACTCTCCAAAGACTTGATTATATACTACGCGCAGTTATTAATTTTTATCAGATATCTGCTTTGCTAGGTACATCTTAAACCTTTTTGAGCGTTCTGACAAGGCTTCAGTATCACTTCGCAGTCAAGAAATCCCAAAACATTGACACTTAGGTATGAAAAGGATTGCCATCTACAGATATGGACATGTTGTTTTAAACAAGTTATTGCAATTTCTCATTTCTTTATTTAACTCAATCCTTTTATGCACGTTTTTGCTACCTAGTTGTCAGTCACTTCCACTATTGACAAATATTTCGACTGCTTTTGCCAGAATCGGTCGTGTTTTGACTGATAATTTTTTTTATCGTTGAGAAAGACTGCTATGCTTGGTTCAATACTTGTAAGCCATTCTCAACACGAATTTTACGCTTTCGGTAAACACTGGAAGCCATTCTCAACACAATTTTATGTTGAAAGGGACTGGTTTTTTGTTCTCTTTCATTTTTTAAACATCTTTGAGTTTATGGTCTTCCAAACATTTAGAATTTATCTGCACTGAAGAGACATACGTTGTCGAAATGCGCATATGCAGAATTTAAATTCACAGTAACTTCGGTATTTAGTCATTTGTTACCACTGGGTCGATGCCACTGCTGGTGGACTGTTAGTCCCCGAGGGTATTCACCAACCCAGTAGTCAGTACTTCTGTGCTGACCCGAAAGCCGATTCTATTTGGATCCTTACAATATTTAAATTTTTGTAACTTTGTTGAAAACTTAAGGAGTATCTCCCTCATGCAAAGCTTTTTCCTTAGCTGATTTTGGCTTCACATTTAGATCATATTGGTTTTTTGTTCTCTATCAGTTTTTAAACATCTTTGGGTTTATGGTCTTCCAAATATTTAGATTTTATCTGCACTGAAGAGACATAAGTTGTCGAAATGCGCATATGCAGAATTGAAATTCACAGTAACTTCGGTATTTAGTCATTCAACACTGATCAGACTGGAGTCAGTCAACGCTGATCAGTCTTTCTCAATGCTACCTGTGTTGGTAAGGACTGTCTAGTATTAAGCAGGACTATCCTATCCAGTGTTGGGTCAACGCTGACAAGTCATTATCAACGATGACTGTATTCAGAACTACTGTGCAATCTTGAGAAGGAATGTTCAGTGTTGAGTCAACACTGATCAGTTTTACACAATGCTACCATAGTTGTAAAGGACTGTCTAGTATTGAGCAGGACGATAAGTCCTTATCAACACTAATTGTGTTCAGAACTGCTGTGCAATGTTGAGAAGGAATGTCCAGTATTGAATCAATGAGGATCAGTTTTACTCAACGCTATCACGGTTGTAAAGGACTGTCTATCGTTGAAAAGGATTGTCCAGTGTTGAGCAAACGCTGACTAGTCCTGTGCATGTCTGTATAATTAATATTACAATGAAATATTTTTACAGAACAGCAATTATTTTGTAGAAATATCTTATTTTCTTATTGTATATCGTCAAAATTTTAAAATAATATACATTTCTTAAAATCAACATGAATATTGTACCGAAATGAAATTTACAGGGAATCGTTTTCTATAATAGCAGATACTATTTTAATTGAATGCATCAACGAACTTTGAGATTTATTTCGTAGGTATCTCATCTAGGACAAGCTGGCCAGTGTTTCTTGTCTCGCAAACATTTGAATTATATAAATTATATATCTATTCTAATTGTTGCACTCTCACACAACAATCTTACTTATTAATGAATATATCTTTTCAAAATTAAGGAAAGTTTAATATTGTAGACATTCAGATCATTTTGAGACACTTGGATTATAAAAATTAAAGGAAAACTGTTAACGTGTAAATTCGCGCTTGGGGGTAGTTTTCGCTATATCCCTTGCGAAATGTTTGCGCAACAAAATCCCGAAAATGACACCCCGCGAAAATTTCCAAGTTTTCTGTCATGTTTTTGTAAAAGTGCACGAAAAAAATTTATTTATCAATAAGTATGTGGTTCGAATCGATTTTGGTGACTGCGCGATCACATTTTCAATTTATTAATAATTATACTTTTTATTCCGTTTTACAAAACAAGAGGATTTTCAGAGCCTGTATCGCTCACCTGGCCCTTGACTAATATAGACAGTTTATATCAAAGAGCCCATAGTTAACTATAGTTCCCATATTCCCAGTAGTTTCAGGTTAGAGATCTCTGTAAGTGTTTCTCATAGGGTCCAATGTTAAACTATGTTACCTGCTGACAGCCATTCTGGATAAAGTGTGAACCTGAAAAACAACTTTTTTGTAGGGGACCACCTAAGATCTATTTTGGCCAAGTTTGGTTCCAATTGGCTCAGTAGTTTCGGAGGAGAAGAAACGAAACACAAAATTTGCGATATCTATTTAGACTTGTTGCTAATCTACGAAATTCTTATTTCATCATAATATTGCTAATGTACGAAAAAAGTATTTCATCATAACATTGCTAAAGTATGAAAATTCATTTCATCATAACATTCAGAAAATTGAGGGGACAGGAGGTGGTCTCCTCCCTAACTTAAAGGGAACTTAGAGGTTGATGCAATCTCGATTCTTGGAACATTATTTCCCAAAATCCCGGGCTTGAGTTATAGAAATCCCGATTTCATGAGCTTCAAACTATCCCGTCATCAAGATTTTTTTAAGTTTTCTGTAAAATATCCTCTATACCAGTTTTCTGATGTTGACATGTTATTATGCAAAATGACATATAATACATATTTTTGTACAATCGAAATAGAACTTTTTTCTGAAATATTATATTTGAAAAAAACGAAAAAGTTATTTTGATAAAGTGGACCACTATTTTTCATATCCAACTTACTATTGCGTGGACCATCTATTGTTGTTTTTTTTTTTTTTGTTTGTTTTGTTTTGTTTTGTTTTTCGTTTTGTTTTTTTTACTGTCCAATGCAGACACTTGCCAAATTTTGTATTCAAATATCGGAATTCACAGAACTTTACAATTAAGGATGTTCGCTGGTCATGTTTATGTAAATCTGTCAGATTTTCGGACTTCTCTGGTTTTATCCATTTAAAAGCTTCATAACTTTTTTTCCCGGTGACTCCCTATTTTTCTATCATTTGATTTTGTACATCTTTTGGAGCATTCTGACAAAATTACATTCAATTGGTGTTATTTTGTCAGATTCATTATGGGATAAACATTTCTTATGTTAAACCTATGAAATTTTTTTTTCCTTAGGGTCCAATGTCAAACTAAGTTACCCCCGGCGGCCATCTTGGATGAGTTGCAGGCAAGTCAGACAACTTCCATCAATAAAATGATAATTATTTATAAGTATAACTCAAGACTCATATATTGTTAATGATAACAGATGTCATCAACATTCTATCTACAAAGTGAAAGGATGGATATTGGGAAATTCCCTGTTGCTTTTCTAAATATGTTTAATACAACTGCTGTTTTATTACTGATACCAGTTATGGAATTGTTGGTCTATCCACTACTGAATAAAATCAATCGTCCATTGTCGTTGCTTCAGAGAATGGGTGAGCATTTTTTAATTATTTAGTAATAAGACATATTTTAATACAGTCCTTTAGAAACAATAGTCGCCTCTCCACCGTTTTTTGTGTTGCGAAAGTTGATTAATCATAATCCGATTTTGATAAGCATTGCAAGAAAGAATAATTCACGCAATGTCTTTCTTAAAATTATTTTACCAAACAGGTCAGGTATTCGTGTCGCTGTCAAAATGTACTGACATGATTTTTCACCGTAGCTTTAGAAACATCAAATGGGGAACTCCGATCTTGTAGAAAACAACAGCAGTAGAATACCAAAGGAACAAATGAGTAGAATTCACAAAAAAATCTAATGACATGGCCAAAACGAGGACACAGAAAACAATGTCGCTAGACAGATACAAAGCACAGAAATAGAAAACAAGAATAAGGCACTCACAGTGTGAACTCTAGTGAAACTGAGAGTGACATCAGGTGCTCCGGAAGGGTAAGCATACCCTGCTCTGTTAACAGCACCTGTCACACTGTAAGTGAGTCAATCAAGGAAAATGTTAAAATCGGTAGTCAAAGTCGGGAAGACGTGAATCTAGCTTGTACAAATTACCATTTAAACTAGCTTAAATTTCTCACAAATGTAATTGCAGGGATTGGGATGATATTGGCAGTGGTCTCTGTTCTTGGGGCTGGAATCTTGGAAATCTATCGGAAGAAAGACATATCGCTCAATCAGACAATATTAAATCAAACCTTTAATGCCTCGACAATTTCTGTATTCGCTCAGGTTCCACAGTTTACATTAATTGGCGCGAGTGAAGTTTTTACAAGTATTGCAGGTAAGCATTTGCAACAACCCAAAAATAAAAACACGAAAATCATGGATATATGTCACTAAACATGACAACACTTAGATTATGCAGAAATAGATAATACATGATTTAAAATTCTAAAATATGAAAAAAGATTTGACAATATAAAAACAACCATTATTGATTGACAAGGGCATGAAATCAACACAGACAAGAAAAACAGACAAATAACATTGTAAATGATAAACAGAAATAAACATTAAGGAAATAACGAACATTTTAATATATCTGAATAAAAGAATAATTATGATCTAACATTTTAATATCATTATCCTCGGTTGAAATTCTTAATGGGTATCAGATAGACACCGGAAAAGATGAATGCTCAATGACCAGTATTCTAATATGGCTTTCTGTATTAGCTTTGTAAATAGAGTCATGTTATAATACCAATATAACACTCTTAGCACATGCGCCGCCATACTATATTGTCATTAGAACATAGGCTTTCGTTGTTTTTGCATATTTTACTTCTCGCTGACGCTCGGGATAAAATATTTGCAAAAACAACTCAAGCCCATGTTATAATGACAATATAGTACGGCAGCCATGTTTTATTTCTTAATTAAAACATTAACACCGGGTTATGTATATAGGGAGAAAATAAACAACAGAAACGACAAACACCCAGAGGAGCCAATTTTATACACCACCATCAAGTCCTGAACGGACCAAATAATATGAGGAAACAGGGTATCTTTGATGACCACTAGACATAAAACGGGATGGTAAAAATTGTTGAAAATTGCTTAAAGTCGACATGAACATGTGCAGTTTTAGTACTTAAAATATTAAGAAAATTAAACGAGGGGAAAATTTTAGGCTTCCCCAGTCTACCCCCTTAAACGAGGTTCGGAACATGAGTTAACTCCACTTCGTTGATCCACACGAGTGACATTTTTATTGATAATCATGATGGTCGATTAGTTATGTTTTTTTATTATATACTACTCAACAAAAGAAACGATACACAGATAATCATGGTTAATTTTGTAAATATTTTCTTTTTGTATTTCGCAATTTAAAGTTTTTATTTTAGTGTATTAATGTTTTCAACGCCAAAATGCATTTGTTTATTCCACTTTAAATCAATTCCGAAACGGAAACGATTAAAATACGGATTGATATTTTTTCGCCCGATGATCGAGTTAGCTATTAAATGATGGATGATTTAAATAGTTTGATGTCAATAATTGGGACACTTCATCAGGTTAACAATTTGCCATTTTAAAAAATGGAAAACATTGTCTCAACTCGATGCCCCGTTCAATCCAAAATCAACTTGGGCAATGACTAAGTGTAGTCAGACTGTTCGATTTTTGATTTTTGTCTTCGCAATTCATTGTCATGTTGAAAGAGGAACTAAAGACTGTTGATCACTTTTAAGCAAAATGCTCATGATCAAATGATAAATCAAGTAGCAGCAGATCCCGTGAGACGTCGCAACGTCAAGATCACATTTTGCGCTTAGGAGAACGGTAGGTTGAACGGAAAATGGGCATGAGGAATTCATGGTTGACATAGCACCAGAGGTTTGAAGTTAGCACGTCTATAGTGTGATGGTTAAGCAAAAATAAAATTTGGAAATGCTCATTATTTACGTCTGAAAACAAAAATTCCGGATAATGACCTTGACCGTGACCGGAGATCGTTAAAAAATTTAGAGAATTTTTGGGCTAATGTGCAATAATTAAAATGGTCTACGAGTTATGGTTTTCTGTTAGAAAGTAAAATAATATGTTTGATAAAATCTGTGTATCGCTTCTTTTGTTGAGTAGTATAGATTTTCTACTCAAAACCGAGATTTTAGATGCGGTTTATTTTTAATAAGCTAGTTGTTTATTTGACGACGACTTTGAAGAGATATTGTGACGTCGCTTCATTAAGACGTCATCCGATGACTAGAAATCCTTTATTTTCACCGGTGACAATATGACATTTATTTTACTGAGAAAACTCTATAAATAACCGCTATCTATATTAGAAACGTTTAATCTATGATTTTGTATTTTAAAAACAGGCAGTACGACCCTCTAGTTTTATTTATTTTTCTCATATAAACTAATCAAAATCTCTTTATATACTAAGGAGTATCTCATTCTCTCATAGCTCTGTCCTTAACTGGTTTTGGCTTTACTTTTTACATTATATTGGTAATATGTTCTATGTCGACTTTTACACATATTTCGGTATATGGATTCCCAAATGTTTTGATTTGATCTGCACTGAAATGCGAAATGTCGAAATGTGCATATGAAGAAACTAAACTAACAGTAACTTCGGTATTTTGTTTATTAAATAATTAGACATAAATCATTAAAAGGGACCGCATGAACAAACTAAAGAAGACAAAAGTTGTTTGGTACATCATTCAAATGTTGTTAGAAAAACTTCAGACCGGCCAAAAATAATAACTCCCCAAAGTAAAAAAAAAATGAACAATTATACTCCAAAAACTAAAAAAAGTAATACAAATAAAAAATGAAGCTGTATTTCCAAAACACGATGTTATGAATGATATTTTGTCTGGTTACCACTTCAGCCATACTTAATTATTTCATAAGGCTCTAGCTAGTTTATTACATTATTTTTTTTAAGTTATGCATTGATAACGAACTCTTTAATTTGTCACTTTAAACACCATCAGGCATGGAATTTGCATATACAGAGGCGCCAGATATGATAAAAGGCGTTTGCATGGGCTTATTTTTGGAGACAACAGGAATTGGAATGTATTTTTCTTTGGTATTGATAACAATTGTTAGAGGTATTACCGGAAGTAGTTCACCAGGTATGTATATTAACTGTTTCTAGTGCATTTGGACAGAAGGAAAACGACAGCTATAGTTATACATACTTAGATGAGGTGAAGTTTGACACCACGGTATTAAGATAAAAATGTCTTCGATACATACAATGTATATCAAATAAAGAGTTGAATATGCGCATGTCATGCAGTGCAAAATAGATGCGCATTTCAGTAATAGTAACTTCGGTAACTTCGGTATTTTGATATTCATTAAATGCAGAATATGTGCGTTTCCTGAACAAGTCTTGTTGGTTGTTCCAAAGCAACGTGTTTAGCTGAAAAAATGCTAAGATCAATAAAAGTACTCAAGTGTAAAAACTTTTTTAAGATACTCCCAAAGTCATTTGTGGAATTTTACACATGGTGAATGTGTCAATTGTATGGTGAATGATTAAGCTTTAAGACCCTACAAATATGATCAATAATATAACTGCAAACATGAACGCGAATTTGGGAAAAAATCTTCTTTTTACAAAAGCAAAGACAGAAACAAGCAATCAATCAAACAAACAAAAATCAACCAGTTCTTCTAATGTTCTAATTCCGTGTTATATGTTTAAGTGTAAAACGAAATGTATTCTAAGAAAAGTTTCAATCGCAACGTCGGAAACAAAAAAAAAAATAATAGTAAAAAATATGTAATTTTCCCCTTTTCAGATTCCTGGTTTCCTGATGAAATAAACAACGGAAAGACAGAAAATTTATTTTTTCTCATGGCTGGATTCATGTTTTTTAATTTTCTATTATTCATTTACGCGTCATCACGCTATACATACCGTAATGACGTTGATCAGATCCATGACGCCGACGATGATGAAAAACAACGGTTGAGAAGGGTAGCATAAGCGACTTGATTTCTAAACCTACATGATGTGAAAATTTGAAAAATTTAGCATAAGAATTTAACGGAAATGTTTCGGATATTTGATGTAAAACTGTTCACTGATTCGCAATATAATTATTTGCAGCATTTAAAATGGTAACTTCTTTTCATTAAAGTTGTACTAATATAGATTTTTCTTCAAGAATGTTTGGATTAAGCAAACATATTCTCATAAGAAATATCAAATATTCCCGCTCTAGCTAGGTTTTAAAATCGTAGAACCTGTGCGCCTGAATTTTCTGTTTACCGTTGAACGTTTTCGTAGGAAAAACATGAATAATCATACTCGTTGGAAAGGTTCTGAACATATTTTCTAGTTCACAGACAAATTTCATGTCTTACATTTTGACCAAATGCGAGTGATTGATGTACCAGGAATAATAATTTTGAGAAGAAATATGCTGCTTACAAATGTAAATATCTGCAAGAATCAGCGAACCCAACAGTCAATCAACAGGAACTGATCAATTTCTTCACTCAACGTTGTCTTTGTGTTTCAATATTTATGTAGATAGTCTTTGAAGTTTTATGCAACATATTTACAAGAAGGCAACCTTTCGGTATTTCTTTTAAAAGAATGCCAATTTCATAAAAATTACAACTGTACATGTTACACCCATGGAGTAATAAAAGGCATGGATTTATCGTTGTTCGACATCTCGTATTGAATTCAGCTCAAGCCGGTGCTTGAAGCCGTTTTGAACTCACAATGAGGTATGAGCAGAGCCTCATGGCGACATCAAGATGTGGACAAACAATAAAAGCGTTGTATCGTTGTTTGTTTCTACCTTGTATTTGTACAATTTCTCAACATATATTTTTTCATTATTTATTAAAAAAATTAATACATTATAGTGCAATGGAAAATAAGGCTGTCGGAGAACTGAATTCAGACGATTAATTTATAGAAACAGTATAATTATATATTTTTATGTTTAAAAAGTTTCATAAAATAGTTAAACAATTTCCATTGGTGCAGCTAAATTACATTATAGAGAACATGCGTTTATTGTATAAACAAATGTCAATGTGATAAATTGGTTAAAACAGTTGTGAATTCTTGATTATTGCGAAAGTAAACCAAGTGGCAAAACTTTCACTGAATCGAAATCAAGATTTACAACCCAAGCTAACATTCTGCTTTTGACTCATCACCTTAAAAAGACCACACAGTATATACATATCAAACGAAATAGATGACAATTGTATACAATGTTATCTTTTCAACGACCGCATATGTAAGCTTTGGATGTAAACTTTAACTTCCGTTGAGTACAAGTTTCGCCACTAGGTTGACCGGAGCAATATCAATTTCATATAAATTAGGCCATCTCTGAAACTTCTTGGAAATCCATCTTAAATGCCAGAGATAAATTAATGTTAGTTTTTTAGAGCAATTTATTTTCCCGGAAATAGGGAGAAAGAAAACGTCAAATTTAACTCTCGCAATCATCTTTGCATGTTATTTACAGTACTATCTGGAAAATAAATTGCCACGCAATTAATCCAAAGTAATGATTCGCGAACATTGGTTGGCGTACAGAAGTGATAATTTTCAAACATATATCACAAATATGATGCTCTGTACCGGTAATATGCTGTTTTTCTTATATTAACAAATTTATTGAAACAATAACCAGTTTTTTGTATCAGCCAATGCACTTGGATTATAGACGGTTTATATTAAAAGCTTACTAAAAATCTGAATCACTAATAAATTTGTGTCGCTTAGAGATCTTTTATTGCAGTGTGGAGTTGGTAAAACGATTCCCCGTGTTAGAGATGTATGCTCTTAATTTTTCTTAGATATGGTGTACTTGTACATGAGATTATATCTCATGTGTACATTTTGTTCAATTAGTATTATCTAAATATATGTAAATTCTAAAACCTAAGGTTTAACTCCTTCGGTCGTAGTTATGTTCTTGGCTATATTTTATATAACTGATTATTCAGATTTCGTTTGGTTTTATGCATTTTAAACTTTTTTTTTATTATTGATTTCCTATGTTTGGGTTCTAGTGCTGCTGATGAGGAATTAGTTTCGGAAATGGTCATACAGCTCATTTTAATTATTGCAGTTGTTGTTAACATATGTGTTGTGGTCTCATGTTCATTTACTCCATATCCTTTCACAAAATATGTACTTTTTTATGCCCCCCCCCCGCAACGATAAACCGGGTAGCATATTGTTTTACCCTTGTCCGTCCGTCCGTCCGCAGGGGGTACATAGTTTGTGCAGGCTATTTCTCTTACAGTTTTATGTTGGGAAGTTTTTATTTTACAGATCATTCAGGCAAATATTGTACATGTGCCTTTTGGTATTGATTTTTGATTTTGGTCCATTTTTCCCCAAAAAAATAAAATAAATAAATGAATAAACGTTGTTGAACGTAGTCGTTTTTGCGATTTTCTCATAGACAGTACACAATTTTTTCCGGCCAAGATCTCCTACAGTTTTTATAGTAGGGGGTTTTTATTTTGCAGATCATTTGTACACGTGTTGAAGATGTATCTTTTGGTATATATTTTGATTTTTTTTCCCAAAAATTCATTGATGAGCTTAGTCATGTTTTAATGAATTTGACATAGAGGGTACACAGTTTGTACGGGTAACCCCTCCTACAGTTTGTATGGTAAGACTTTTTTATTTTACAGATCATTTGGTCATATATTGGTCTTTTGGTATTGATTTTGATATTGGTCTATTTTTCCGAAAAATATACTTTGTTGAACTTAGCCGTATTTAAGGTACACAGTTTGTCCGGCCAAGATCTCCTACAGTTATTAATCCTTTTTATGGTAGGAATTTTTTATTTTACAGATCAATTGTACATATATTGAAGATGTGCCTTTTGGTATTGAATATGCATAGTTAAACTTAACTGTTTTTTTTATTCCATTTTCTCATAGAGAGTACTCGGTTTGTCCGGCCAAGACCTCCTATAGTTTTTATGGTAGGAAGTTTCTATTTTGTAGATCATTTGTATCATATATAACACATGTGCCTTTTAGTACAGATTTTAGTACTAATTGACAGTGTTGAACTTAGTCATTTTTTAAAGAATTTGACATACAGAATACACAATTGGTCCGGGACAACTCCACCTACAGTTATCATGGTAGGAAGTTTTTGTTTTGCATATCATTTGTACAAATATTGAAGATGTGCCTTTTAGTTTTGAATTAGATAATGGTGTATTTTATGAAACATATACAATGTTGAACTTAGTCATTTGTTTTTTGGGGTTTTTTTTGCGATTTTGACATTAAGGGTATGGAGTCCAAATATGATTTGCGGGGGCATCATATGTGTCTTACAGACACAAACATCATTACTAAGAAACCACTTTTAAATCTGTACCTTGCGTGGGGGGGGGGGGGGGCATATCGTCCTCTAGTCTATATACGCATGAAATCTCAAAATAATAGCGACTATTGCGTCATTTCTTGCAAAATTTATAAAGAACAAACAAAACGCCTGTCTGTTCAATCAATATTGAATCAAATCAGGAACAGATCCAGAGTTGAAGATATTAGAAAATATTGTAATTTATTAATGGGTTATAATAAATTTCTGGCGCGGTAGTGTTGGCTTCAATAATTCCAAGTACTGTCAAACCAGGTAAAACTCTACATAATAAAAAAAATGCTTTATTTTCATTTCCATTCCTTTTAACTGTCTACGACCTTTCAGAAGAAATTGCTGTTGAGTTGCAACCGGACACTACCGAAATCGAAGAGGAGTTTTGGCGCGCCATGAAACCGGTTTAACCCACCATTTCTTTTGAAATGCCTGTATCAAGTCAGGGCCATTGCGGTCGACAATTTTTCCGGTGGTTTCTGCTTGTCTTTTTGTCTCGTAGACTTCGGCTCTTGACAACTCTGTTGGGTAATTTTGTTATTACGCCTATTTGTGTATTTTATTATTTGTCATAGTATTTTTGCCAGTAATTCTTAAACCTCCCGATGAAATTGTAAATAAATAGCTAAATATCAAATTAACTGTAAAATTAGTTTATATGAAAGGATAATTTGACAATTTGTTTATCATCAGTGCATTTTAATCAAAATTTTGATAGACCTAAACCCAAAAGATGGATAACAACTGGCACATAAAATATTCAGTTGGATCTGAACGAAAAGCCAAATCCGGCTAAGGAAAGAAGATGCTCCTTAGTTTTCATCAAAATTTTTAAAAATCAAGATATTGCAAGTTCCCTTCATAATTGTTTTTTTTTTTTGCGAACTTTTGTACAAAACAAATGGGCTGGTGTCGACATATAAGTTGACTCGATGAAATTATGATTATTGTTATGTTAAATGAACATCAGCATGCCAGAAATACAGGGAAAAGCATATAATCTTATATTATAATGCATGTTTTGAAAATTGAGAAGTCGGAAAACCTAGTTATTAATCGTCTTGTCAATGAACAAGTTATATTAATCTGTAATTGTGCAACATGTTTAATGTCATTATACTTAAATATCTACAACTAATCACCTCTATTTATCAATAAATACACACTTGGTCATTAATATGGAATATTCGTATTTTCTGAGCCAAAATTTGAAGTTTGGAAGCATTATGCACAACAGTGTGTGGATGAAAGTATACTATTTATATAATAATGTTGTGTTTTACATTGACTATGCGAAAATAGTAGCCAGGGTGATGGACAACAGTGCACGACCCGAAGGGGAGTGCACTATTGTCCATCACCCTGGCTACTATTTTCCATAGTCAATGTAAAACACAACATTAATATTATTATTATACTGACTGTTGACTATATTTTGAGCCGCTGAATTTGAAAATGTTTCTTTGACTTGTTTGCTATCCTGTCAATCGTTTACTGTATCTGTGGTAACTGATTCCGATGTCAATTTCCATGTGTCAATGATCGCAATATACATTACACCTTTACATCAACACATGATGAAGGGCATTTTTAGCAATGAAATAATATATTTCAAGAGGCCAAAACAAAGTTACTTTATTGAAAACTATTTAACCCATAATGGTTGCAGCAAATACTTTTAATCAATACATTTAAACAATGACAACAAATATGAACAAAAATTTTTAAAAAGCAAGACAGTATTCTTTTTGTATTTCGATACTAAAACAGTATGTCATCTTTCCTGTTGTAAGATACCACTGTTTTATTTTCATCAACCAAGTGTGTACAAACGAAGCTTAGTTTTTCATTTCTTCTTCTTTCCAATAAAATCAAAATACTGTCAAAATACCTCCAACCAAGTTGAACCCCCCAACCCCCCTCCAAATACAAATTAAAAATTTTAGCGCTGTAGCAGACGACACTCTTAGAAACTTGATTACATCAATTGCACAGGTGATAACGCGGATAAGTACCACCGACTTGTTGGTCAGATCAAAACTCCGCCCCCGCACGTGATGATTGATGATGATTGACGTAGAAATCAATAGTCTTCACAACAGCAGTGCTAACTATTGCAATAGTGCAGTCAACGCTATTTCTTTTGAAAACTATGCAAAAATAAAACTGTTTTACTATAAAAGAACTTTCTTACAGGAGGTATAATAATTTGCTTTAAACATTGTTTTCTACCTGTTTCTGAATCTATGAATCTGTCAGACCACTTCTTCAACCCGTTCTGAAACCCACTTTTTGGGTGAAAATGGGAAATTTTTAAATCAAATATTGGGAGCGCAAATAGTTCCCAAGAATGCAATATTCGATGCCCATCTTGTAATTTAAGTGATAATTTCAGCGATTTGTAAAGGATAATTTGAATTTTTGAAAACAAACAGCCCTTAAATATCTCCGGAATTCTCAACAAAAAATATTCCATATTTATGACCAAGAGTATATTTGTATCATTATGCATTGTTTACTTAGTTTCTTTTGAAATTTTTTTTCATAAAAAATCCTTCTAGTGTCTCTCATAGTCATTATGACCTCAACGAAAAATCGCCTAAGTGCATGATAATAGTTTTGGGTCGGCCGCAAAAGTAACTATTGGAAATAATGGAGCAGTGTGATACTTATGTAAGTTGTAGGTCTATGTTATTTAATCTGCACTTGCATAAGTATTAGTGTAACTCAAATCCAAAATTAGCCAAGGACCAAACATCTAAATAATGCTTCAGCGATCATGTTAAGTTTATACAGCCTACAGCCTACACAGTTAACATACAGATGCATCTTTCGTGATTACATTTATATTAGTATATCTTGATTAAATTTCTATGCATAACAAGTAGAAGAAAATAAATAACTGAGAAAAAAGCACCACTTAAACAATTTGAATTCTGAAATATTCAACAAAACCGCTGCAAAAAGTACCAATATTTGGACTATACGTGATACTACGGCTTCATTATAATTATGTTAGAATTTAATATTAAATGCACAAACAGTATCATGGATTTCAAGTCTGCGTTTGATTTGTATTGACCATTTATGTTTTGCTATTTTATATAAAATATCACTTCCCCATCACGAAATTATACCCCGCAATTGTAAGAATTCATATTTGTAGAGACTTTGTCTCATGTGCATTTACTCCATATCCTAGCTTTCATTCACCATTGTATTGTGTGTACTTATTTCACTTTTTACTCAGTTTTCATTGGCTATTCTAATGAATGTTATAAAACTAGTAAAACAAAAACGTGCCATCAGTGTATTTTTCCAGTGAGTAAAAGTTATATTAGATCCATATCAAAGTTTTAAACTGGTTTTAATACTTACATAAGACGGAAGACTGGGCTACGGGCGATTGACATAATGTGTCAACATGGTTAACTAGTGCTGATTTAGAACAAGTATTTCGTCAGTTCTTATATCAATAGGTAGAGAGGCAAATGTGCCTCGAATGAAAAGGGAAAGACGAAACATATTTTGTAAAGAACCACGCTGAGTCAAACAAGAAGTACACTGAGAATGACGTAATCAAGATATTGGAATTTTTGATAGACAATATTTTTGTCGAATGTGGAGGCCGCGTTTTTCAACAGACAATCGGGATACCCATGGGTACTAACTGCGTGCCACTACTAGCTTATCTCTCTTTCTCGTATGAGGCAAAGTTTTTACAAGGGCTAACACAATAAAACCAAAAACATTTAGCCCTGTCCTCAAATATCAGCTTCCGCTACATAGACCATGTACTTTGTCTTAAAAATCCAAAATTCAAGGAATATTTACACCAGATCTATCCCAATGAGATTGAAATTAAAGAGACTACTGACAAACCTGTACTTAGATCTTCTGATAGCCATTGACGAAAATGGACGTTTGAAATCTAAGCTATACGAGCAGCAATGTACCTACCTCTCAAGCTTATGGAGTGTACATTTCACAGTTGATTCGTTATTTTCGAGCATGTAATACATACCGTGATTTTTCAAATAGAGCAAAAATACTCTCCGAAAAGCTTCAAAGTCAGTGATTTGTTCAGCCTTTGATACTTTCATCCCTTCAGAAATTCTATGGTCGTCACAGAAGACATCATTGACAGATATGACGTGTCTGTGGCCCAAATGAAAACGGACTTTTTCAGCTAAATTTCACGTCTTCACGGATTTGACATAACCGGTTTTAACTCAACCCTAGATTGACTCGCTGATAGTGCGACGGGTGCTGCTAGCGGAGCAGGACATGCTTATCCTCCCGGAGCACCTGATGTAATTCCCGGTTTTCATGGAAGTTTACACTATCAGTTTCTTAGTTCTTAATGTCGTCTTTGTATTTCTGTGTATTGTGGCTGTCTCGCGTCCTTGTTTTGTCTTTGTTTTTCTCTGTTTCTACCGTTTTTGCCATGTCTTTGGACTTTGATTTTTGTGATCATCACTTCGTTTGTTCCTATTTTTGTGATCATCTCTTCCCTTGTTCCTTCGGTATTCTACTGCTGTTGTTATGAATATCAAGCTAGAACATTACATATGAAATATATTGGAAAATCATGCTTAGTTCGATTCGTCTTTCACACGCGCGTAAATGCACGCATGAAAATCATATGTTTCTCACATGATTTTCATGCGTGGCACCTTTGTCTGTATATAATATGGATAAACACAGCTTTTCCTTCAACACTTTACATCTTTTCATTCATCTGGAAAGGATAAATCAATGTTAATTTGTTTTATGATGATTTATAACATCAGGGTAATAGAATTTTTATTGACCATATTAATAATAATACATTTAAATTGTACAACCTTATAATAATCATAAAAACACTATACTAGCACAATATCACAAATTTATTTCATTAAACAATTTATTTTTATTACAAAAGAGCTGTATAACTCTGACTAGCATAATCAATTCATTCTAGGGTATATTAATAAAAATGTAAATTAATAAACTCTTACAAACAATTTTTTGCCAGCTTTTGAGAAACATGTTAAAATTGCAAAGTGAATATGTTTTTCCCCAAAAGTACACAAGACTATACACTATTACAAAAATAAAGGGCGGTGTTGTTTTTTTTTGTTTGAATAATGTGCAGACTGCTCAAATTTTGGAATAAATATGCACCCTTAAACAATTAAAGTCACTACATGTAACAATGAGGCGAAGGTACATGTATATCAAAAGATTAATATATTATAGAATAATACACAAAATTTGGAGACGTTAGGAGTTGGCAATGCTGTTTTTGTTTTAATATTTGTCTGCATACAAAACAAGATATCATCTTTCGATGCGAATTCACGTACAAGTTTTTTTTCCAATTATTCAGTGCAATACCATTCAATAAACACTAATCACCAATTTATTACATAAATATTGAAGTATATATGAACAATTTACATGGCAACAAATATAGAAAAAATTATGTAGCGGGTATAACATATTTCTGAAGTCTTAGTATTTGGTTTAAATAAATCTAAAAATAGTAAACATTATGAAAAAATAACGATACATCCTTTATCAAAGGTAAGAATCCAGTACTGAATCTTTTCTGTCGTATTCCCATGAATTGCATCAATAACAAAAGTTGCGATTTATGTCAAATAGCGCAATTTTTCAGAAAAAAATAACGTTTAACACATTAATAATTACATATCATATCATAGTCACGAACGTTGAGAACTTGTTAAAATTTTGTCATATAATTGTCGTCTGCATATGCGACATTGGTATAAGATGGCGGTGGTCCTTCCTTTTCAGAAATTGGCTCCGCTGTTTTTTGTTCATACTTATTTTCTGTTTCAATCTTCTTATATTTGTAGAATTTCGCAACAACAACAAATACAAGAAAGTCAATAAACATTAATGCTCCTAGTAGGAAGAACAAATACTCCATTTTACCTTTGTTTACCTCATCTGGGAACCAGGAATCTGAAGGGGAAAGAAGTGAAAATGAAAAATATTTAAGTTTTGTACAGATATAAGTTTGAAACATTTTATTTATATCACAATCTTGTGGATCGCTATGTGATATCTGTTACCCCGATGACCACAGATCTTTCTCTTTGCAACTTAAGTTTTGTTTTCCTCTACATGTACTTGATTTAATCTTACTACTGGAGTTGACATGTTCGACACAGCGTCTTATAAGGAGCAGGAGATGCTTACTCTACCGGTGCACCTGATCTCACCCAGGGTTTTTATTGAGTCCGTGTTGTTCACTTTTGTATGTGTCTGTCTTCATTTTTCTTTTCTATGCCGTGGTCATGTTATTTCTGTTTCTTTGTTTTTTTCCGATGTTGCCATTAGTTTTAGACTGACGGTTCGGTTTTCACTTACTTAAATAAGCCTTGTGGTTGGAACTGTGCAATTTTCTATTCACGTATTTAATTTCTAACCAAAATTGATTCTTACACCAGATCTCTGAATATAGTTATTGTTTAGTCTTTGGTATATAGCAACAAAAATGGCAAACACAAAGTTACAAAACAAAATAACACTTTTTTATTACACCAAACATTATCTTAAATGGTAACTTTGAAACACGAAAATTCGAGGGGATCTATTGGAAAAAAAACTTTAATATGATGCCTGTCAAGATTATTTTGTCAATACAATACAGAATTTTCTTCTCAAAGTGTAACGGATGCAATGAGTTCATCAGATAATGCTTACAAATGTGCCCCCTGTAGGGCACTTGATTAAACATAGTCCAATTTCACGATGACTGTAGTTCATCTAGAATACGAGTGTCACTGCAAGTGAAAAGCTATATATAGTTTGAAACGTAGGTGAAGTAATCGCTCATGTCGAACCTAACGTCTTGTTGTTTGTGTTATTTGAATCTTAAATTTTAACTATTCAAAATTTTATAACTGTACATGGGTATTACTTTTGCTAAAATGATCCCAGAACATTAAAAAACAATAACCATTGTATATATTACACCAGCTGTCAAAAAGTGACGTGCCAAGTATGTACTGATTTTTGTATGTCTGTCACAATCTCCTTACAAAATTAATTTACAGAATAATGGATTAGATTTAATTGGTATGTGATGTCTCCCTTTTTTAACTTCTTTTGTACAGAAACACAAGGCACTAATTAGATATTTGCACAAGGAAAAAACTAAGATAGGGATAACATTCATATGCCATGCAATTCTAACCAAAATATGTAATTCATCTACTATTTGTAGTTTGCTTTATAACGTAAAGACTGACTTAAGTACGCAAAGCGAACTTTGCCGCAGCTTAAATCATTATAAATACGACCATAATAAAATATATATGTATCATTTTCTAATTTTTTGCCGCTACTCTTGGTATATTTACCGAAATAATCAAAGTTCAAATAAAAAGATTTTCCCTAGAACTTAATGGTAATTTCACTCAAATTTTTAAGAAATGACATTTTGGAGTGATGGGCGAATGATTTACCAAAACCAACCAACCGATGAAAAGACACTAAATGCATTGCCGATGGATTGCTTATTTACATATAGTTGTGTCTACTTTAACATTTATATTTCAAGTTTACCTTTTAAATTTCGTACACATAAGTTTATAGACACAGTTTTGGTCTGAAAATTTTGCAAATATCAAAATAATTCTAGCAGTTTATATACCTGGAGGTTCTGTTCCTGTAATTGCTCGTACAATCTTTAAGATGGCTTCCGATACATAATTACCTAAACCTGACATCATCAAAAATAATCCCATACATACTCCTTGCATGAAATCAGGGGCTTGCGAATATGCAAATTCTAATCCTGAAAGAAATACACAATAACGTTTTGGAAAGTAATGTAACGAAGAGTCCCTACCTTGATAAACATACGCAAACTTATGAATTAAAACTATAATAAACTAAAATCAAATTGCACTTCCAAGGCTCTCACTTTCGTACATGGCAGTTGAAACTTTTTATAAATTATCACAGTTAGCAGTTATTGCAATATCATTCCTTGATTTGTTCTCTATCAGCTTTGATTCATCTTTCGGTTGATTTTATCTGATTCGAGGAGATATAAGTTTTCTAGTTCTAGTGCTGCTGATGATAAATCAATTTCCGAAATGGCCATACAGCTCATTAAAATTATTGCAGTTGGATTCAACATATGTGTTATGGTCTCGTGTTCGTTTACTCCACATCCTTTCGTAAAATATTCCGAAATAACCATCTTACAATAACTTGGTATTATGTTATTTGTTTGGTTAGAGAGAAAGAAATAAATTAACCAATTAGATATCATTAAAAGTGCATATGAAAGGTCGCGAAAGTTTTCAGAAATAAGAAACACATTTTACATTACCTGAGATGCTTGCGAATACTTCACTTGCACCCACCAAAGCAAATTCTGGTATCTGAGCAAATACGGAGATATGTGATGCGTTAAATGTGTCTCCTGCTAGTTCCTGTTCAAAACCACCTTCCGCTGCTAAGTTCTTCTTACGATAAATCTCTACAATGCCTGCAACTACTACAGACAAAGTCGCCAGAATAAACCCAACACCTGTTAATAAACACAAAAGGTTGCAAATAAAAGAAAAAAAAGGGAACCTATACACGAGACAAGAATTTGGGCTAAACAAAATGAAAATTCGAAAAACAGTAACTCATTTCCAAATTTTTTTCATCTTGAATGCCATAAAAATTGGCAAGATATTGTGACTGCCTTAGCTGTGTTTTGTTCTGTGTGCTGTACACTCATCATCACAGAGTGATAGTAAGCAATGATAGCCTAGAAAACAGAAAAAATATGTTTTGACATGGTAAAAGCATTTTAAAAGAAATGGTGGGTTAAATCGAAATTATGGCGAGAAAAACCTCCCCTTCCATTGCGGTAGTGTCTAGTAGCAACTCGGCAACAATTGATACTGAAAGATTGTAAATGCAGAATCCTAGTTCTAGTTCAAAAAACTCACGAATCTCATGATAGACCGATTTTTCAAATTTTTCAAAAGGGACAGATTAAAATCTATTGAAGATCTTATTAATGACCTGTAGACAAAATTCTGTGTTATCCGTTTATGGAAACTTGTTTCCTCCTATGCTTAAATCATTTTGTATAGTTAAATCTTTCTTCTTTGGATCTGTATCCCTCACACACTCCTTTCCAATTTGCAGAACAGACCGATAACGTATACCAAAATGTTTTCAAAGTTTCTGTCATCAACATTTCCCGATTTCTCTTGTGAAATTTAATGCAAATATTCAAGAAAGGAACTACTTCGTACCTATTCTTTGAAGATGTGTCGGAGCTCTGTTGTATTTGGCTAAAAGTGGGTAAACTATTCTGTCCATTATTGGTATCAGAATTAAAATTATAATGGTATTAAAAATATTCAACATGGCAGCTGGCATTTTTGCATCACCAACAAAAACACTCATTCTTTCACTTTGAAGGAAAAACGATGACTGCATCTGAATTAAAAACAATGAAATACAAAAGACAGAAAACGATCAAAATTAGTGTCGTCTTTACCTCATATATATAAAATTAGCAACAGAAGGTATCTTCATATTGTCTTTGTATGTGCATTCGAAAAAAATTAGATTTAAAAAAAACTGGAGTGATTGTAAGATCACATTTTGCACCTATATGAATTAATGCATTTGTAAAGTGAAAAATCTAATATGTATTCATAAATTTTCCAAATTTATCAAATATCTTCACTTCTTTGTACAAATGTATGTTTCCGTTTTGAAATATTCAAGCTTTTTGTTTTGCTAGACTGTATGGATAGAGCTTTTGATAAAGGGCCGTAAACGGCAGTGTTAGTATGGAACTTCGACAAACGTTCATTCGAAAATGTCACTCCCGGTTTTCATGGGAGCTCACACTATGAGTGCTTAGTTTTTTATGTCGTCTTTTTATTTCCGTACATTGTAGCTGCCTCATGTCCTTGTTTTGTCTTTGTTTTTCTCTGTTGCCGTTTTTACCATGTCTTTGGATTTCGATTTTTGTGGTCTTCGCTTCCCTTGTTCTTTCGGTATTCTACTGCCGTTGTTTGCAGTACCCTGCGGCTGCAGAATTTTTATTTATCTTAATAACCAACAGTTTGTTCAGATTGAAAATAAGAAACAAAGGTGATGTCTTGTTTCTTTTACATCTCTACCCAGAGAACATGATGGTATCTCCAGTTTTTGTTGGGTTCAGTTTTGTGATGTTTTTGTTCCTTGATTTATTTTCTTTTTGCTTTGTAATTTCATGATGTCTCCAACTGTGTTACATATGAATTGGTGTATCTTTGGACATTTGATTTGAGAATTTCCCCATTTCTCTCTCACAAACAGTGACACTTTTCCACTTAGATGGGCTGGCATTCAGATTTTCGTCCGACTTCCTTCCAAACTAACTGTATAACGTTCAGTTCTTCTATCCTTGCCTATCATTGTAGATAGGTATCAAAAGATCATTGTGACCTTCAACAATCTCTGCTATTGAGACTTCGTCCAGGTTTACGTCCGATTTCACAGTTTTTGTGTATGCCATAATCATTGAATACTTCCAAGTGTATAAATCCTCGACAGTACGTCTGAACCCAAACAACATTCGGTTAATAATGTGACCATGTTCACAGCGTGTTGATTTTCATGGTTTTTTGTGTCATATCCCAGATTAGTTAATAAGTTGCCACTGCTGCTTACCTGTGAGTAAATTGCCCAATATATAATGATGAGGAGAAATACGGGCAATATTCTGAGGACAGCTATAACACCATCAACCATATCATTACTGTATCGACCCCCATGGGTTTCACGTGCATGATCAAATCCTTGACATCCCGTGTTACAACAAACACCAACGGAATCTTGTATAATACTACCTGCAAGGGAAATACAATGTACACATATCAGTAAGTAACCTACACATACAATGTATTCTGTTTCACAATGAATGATCTTATAATAGTTTCTATGCCTTTTTAGTTCGAAAAATATTTCTTTCGTGTATTTAAAATTATTTCGCCATCTTAGCTCTTCTGCTTTGATAACAACAACATATTAAGTGTTTTTTACTTGCTCATTGAGCAAGTACAACAGACTTTTCTTGTTTGTTGAGACATCATTGTATTTGAGAGTATTCTTCATGCTACCTTCAACAAACGAATATTTTTTTTCTATACGCAAAAACGAAACCAAAGTTAGACTCTTGAAGATTCGTGCCTACTGTTTTGTTTTAAACAATTTATTTGGCAAGTTATATTTAAATATTATGTCAACATGCCAAATTAACAAGGAAAGGATATGATGTAAATGCCCATGAGACGATGTCTGTACAAATACATGATTAAACTAAGCGATGGAACGACGTATTTATTGTTTTTCATATTGGAGTCACCATGAGGCCTTCAACATGAGCTATGTTAGTTCAAAACGGCCACTAGCACCAGATTGAGCAAAATTCATTGCAAAATGTCGAGCAACGCTACATCAATGCATCATTCCTTTGTTCATGGATGCGGGGTTGTTCTTACAACTGCTGTCATCTGTTGCCGACAAAAAAGACTCGTTAAAGAAAATTACCACATATAAACAACAACAGGCAATCATCGCGTCAATTGCAAGGAAACTTGGCATGATAAAACAAAAAAGGTGGGCACTCTATAAACAGGCTTGCCAGAATAACATTTGGAAATTACAAAATAAAAACTAGAGGCTCAGAGAATGAGCCTGTATCCCTCACCTGTCAAAATACTTCTCTGCCATGCATGACTAAAAATGACGTTTTTTTACCAATGGAGGTCTAATGTTTAGCTATGTTCTCTATTAGCACCTGTATTTTTTTGTCCTATTGAAATAAGTAAACTGTGCAAAGGACCTTCTACTCATCATTCCAATACAATTTGCTTAAACAGTTTCAGAGAAGATGATGAAAATGTGATTTTTCCCATAAAGTCCAATGTAAAGTAAAACGTACATTCTGTGCTGGCAGTCATGTTTTTTGGTTTTTTTTTGTTTTTTTTTTTTTGTCAAATAAGAACAAAACGAGCAATCTTTGTACATCATTCCTGTAAAATTTTGTTGGATTTGCTTCAGCGGTTTCAGAGGAAAAGATGAAAATGTGATTTTTCCATACGGGGCCAATGTTAATTATGTTCCGTGCTGGCAGCCATGTTTTTTATGGATTGGAACGAAATGAGCAATCTTTGTAAAGGACCTTCATTCATCATTCCTGTAAAGTTTGGTTGAACTTGCTTTAGCTGTTTCAGAGGAGAAGATGAAAATGTAATTTTCCCATAGGGTCCATTGTTAAACCTAAGTTCCGCACTGGCGACCATGTTTTTTATCGGATCGGAGCAAAATGAGCATTCGTAGTGAAGGACCTCTAGTACATCATTCCTGTAAAGTTTTGTTGAATTTGCTTCAGCGTTACCAGAGGAAAAGATGAAAATGTGATAGGGTCCAATGTTAAACCTAAGTTCCGCGCTGGCGGCCATGTTTTTTATCGGATCGGAAGAAAATGAATATTCTTTGTGAAGGACCTCTAGTACATCATTCCTGTAAAGTTTTGTTGAATTTGCTTGAGCGGTTTCAGAGGAAGAGATGAAAATGTGATTTTTCCCATAGGGTCCAATGTTAAACCTAAGTTCTGCGCTGGCAGCCATGTTTTTTAACGGATCGGAACGAAATGAGCAATCTTTGTAAAAGACCTTTAGAACATCATTCCTGTAAAGTGTTGTTGAATTTGCTTCAGTGGTTTCAGAGGAGAAAATGAAAATGTGAAAAGTTTAACGGGCGGACGGACGGATAGACGACGGACGGACGGACGGACGACGGATGGACGACGGACGGACGACGGATGCCAAGTGATGGCAAAAGCTCACAGTGAGCCTTCGGGTCAGGTGAGCTAAAAACAGTCCAGTTTTCTGTCTTTTCCTGAAAATGTTGGTTATCGTATGTATTCACCCGTTCAGATGAGCTTGTAATTTTGACTAAACATAACAGAACACACTGATTGACAGTGGTTGGTGACTGATGTTTTTAATTTAGTTACACATTTTTTATGATTTGTCCTATCAAATGCATAATCTAATACAGTAAAAATATGGTTTTGGTCATAATTCAGATGGTTAGTCATGTTTGAGGTAGTTGCCACCTTTGAATGCAAGCAATGTGTAGTAACACTTAATGAAAAGTTGACAATTAACAAGAAAAAATAACAGGTTCACGTGCCTGAACTTGAGATACAAGCAATCACAAATTTGGTGGGAAATGACCATTTTCTAGGATTTTCATAGGCTTTGTACAGTAACTTGTAAGTAATAATTGAATGAATTAATGTCAATTTCTTGAAATTTTGTCCAAAATTCCTTAGAATTTCTTGCTTTTAGAAAATGTCTTTAAAAGCGGAAGTTGAAGGGCAAAAATATTTCACATGTAATGATATAGAAAAAGACAGGGGAGTCTGCATATCTTACAAAATGTCAGAAATCAACGGTGGCAACTAATATAAGAAGATTTTTAGTTGTGGCGTTCCCTAATTTCAGTATTCTTTGATTTTAAATCCCAACAATCTCTATTAGTTAGATATTTATAACTTGATATTTGAAAATCACCAAATTCATTTCTATATTGGCTGCCATTCTACAAAACGTACCTCCAGGTTCTGTGATAACATACTGACTCTTGGCAACAACAAATACTATCAGTGATACAAACATACTGACTAGAGGTATCAAAAACCCAATCTCAAAACTGATATTTTGTTGTATATATGCCACACCAGAATATGCCACCAAAGCACCTGCATTTATGAACCAATAAAACCTGGAAATTAAAACATACTGTAGTTCTTAAACCTTATTTCACATTGTTTTTAACATAGTTGTTTCTCAATCGAGATAAATTTTCGCGGCTTACTGAAAAGTTCAGTGATTAGTAAATATGATAGAGATTGCTTCTTTCAGTTTATCATATTTGATAGTAAAGTAATCCCCACTGTGCCAGATCCAAAAGCATCACATTGTGTTACTACCATCGTTGTTTTGTGAAGTTTTTATAATGACTTATTGCATTAAAGTTTACACTGAACGAAATTGTATTAGTTTAATTGTTATAAATTCAAACAACAATTTGCAAAAAAAAAAAGAAAAAAAAATAGGAATACAGATTTATTTACATCTCGGTTGCGCTATTGTTTACCAAAACTGACCCGACACATCGTAGGCTATTACGTTATTGACAAATTGCGACAAAGAGCTATATTTGTTTTCTAACGCGGATATAGAAGCAGAAAACTTGAACAAGACTCAGATAACTATCTATTGACAAAAAGCGTAACATCATATCAAAAAGCGATTTCGCACTTCTACCGCTTGATGTAAGAATACGCAATTTTTACCTACCAATTAAAGAAAGACTGTACTGCTTCAGGGCCAAGATTGTCTACTTGTTGAGCTCCGAATGGTCCTACATTGGCTTTGATTCCACCCGTACCAAGAGCAATAAATACCAATCCCGAGAAGAAAAACGATCTCCGTGTTTCCTAAAAGAGTATTTTTCTTCTATTAATACTAGTACCGTTCAAGATGTAGACAGGAATAAAAGCCCTGTCCTTGATAAACGTGAGTTTTCTATGTATCGTGTGCGTTTTTGTCACATGTACATTCACTCCATATCCTTTCATTTATTCTATTAAGGTTTTTTGTTTTTTGTTTTTTTTGTTTTTTTTTTTTTTGAAATCTCAATTTTTATTTTACAAATTATTCTACATTATATTAAAAATTCTTCTTTTAACGATCACAATTGTTCTTGTATATGAGCAATGTTTATATTGCACTCTTTTTTTGTTTGTGTAAAATTACCACTTAGCTTTATTGATTCAAACTTAAAAATAAACAAAATGATAAACTAATCATAGCATCCGACCTACCGTTGGGTGTGGGGTTTTCTCACCGTTCATTAAATATCTTATAGTAGCTTTAAGTTGTTATTACTCCCCTTTGGGTCGTTGTCTCTTTGACACATTCCTCGTTTCCCTTCTTTTTTCTATCTTTATACACTAATACAAGGAGGATAATGTGCGTCATTACGCAGGGTGTCGGCGATTGTAATCGGACGGCCATATCGTCGCTTCAAGGTAAGATATTTCCTTATTAGGGAAGATTTGTGAATGTAACAAGTATACAAAGCAGTCCATCAAAGACCTCATAGCATACCCTCATGCTGTGAATTGCCGTGATTTTGGATTTATGATTTTAGAATTTCCCCTTTCCTCGTTCTTGCTTCGGTATTCGTTTGCCGATGTATACGATTAATCATATCCAACGCTCATTCTTATTGATCATGTCATTTTGTAAACCTTGCAAATTCGCAGGATGTCGGCAACTCTTTTTCATATTTTTGTTTCGAATCTTTGAAACAGTCAACCTTTGCAGAAATTTCATATTTCCCAGTTGATTAATGCATGTCAAAATGTTAAAAACTTAACAATATTGTCATTGTGGTGTGTTGACGTTATATTTTTTAAAAAATGAAAAAATGATGTTGGCGACACTTCGAACTTGAGTTAAAGATAAAGCACTGAAATTAAGTGAAGTAAACCAGTAGTCGGTACTTCCTTGCTGACCCGAAAGCCGATTTTTTCGAATCTTGCAATATCTAAATTTTTGTAAAATTTGGTGAAAACTAAGGAGTATCTCCCTCATGCAAAGCTCTGTCCTTAGCTGATTTTGGCTTTATATTTAGATTATATTGGGTATTTGTTCTCTATCAGCTTTTTAACATATTTGATTTTCGTTTAGATTTTATCTGTACTGAAGAGACATAAGTTGTCGAAATGCGCATATGCAGAAAATAAATTCACAGAAAGTTCGGTATTTAGTTATTATTTACAGTACCATTATAGGATTCAAAGGGGGTTCCAAGGATGGAACCCCGATTTTTGGATAATATAAATTAAACCTTCGTGCAGATATTATGCATATAGGATTCAAAAGTTTGGATAATATAAATTAATACTTCGTGCAGAAATTATGCAGAAAATTGATAAAAATGGCTAAATTCGGCTTACACCCCCTCATTATTTTAAATTAAGTATTTTTGTGGACTTTGGTAGTGGAACGAAATATTTTCAGTATGAGCCATAACATTATCATTGGTGAAACTGTGGCTGTGGAGTATTTCTGTGCTTTGTAAAAGATATTGAAAGGTTGTAAAGTGTGAAAACTGTGCGAGGAAAGTGTGCGAACCGTCAGTACAAAAAAGAATAGTCCACATAAATGACGACATCGGAAACACAACTAATAAGTCACATAAGTACGGCACAAAACAGAAAAAGTGGGACACAAATAGAGATGAATAACACCAAACGATATGGAAAATATGTAGAGCAAACTGAACCTTGCCCAATCAGTTACAGTATCGCCACACAGTATTCAACATGTGTGAAGTCACTATAAAGTAATCAATGTAGATGTTAAAATATCAGCGTGGGTTTCAATCCAGCTATATGGTTGGAAATTTAAAAGAACCGATTCTGGCACCTCAAATTTGTTATAGCTTCAACAGGATTGACACGACTGAAGACACAACAAACTTCTTATTGCTTCATCAAAGTGCAGTCAATATAACATGTTTTCGACATCCTTTGATTCTCGTCACTTTCTCATTTTTTTGGGGTAAAAATATAACGTCAACTGACCACAATGACAACATTTTTCAGTTGTTTGAACATTTTGACATGCATTAATCAACTGGGGAATATGCAATTTCTGTAAAGGTGGACTGTTTCAATTATTCGAAACAAAAACGTAAAAAAAAAGTTGCCGACATCCTGCGAATTTGAAAGTTTTGAGACGATCAATAAGAATGAGCGTTAGACATGATTAATCGTACGTTATGAACTTTTTGATTGACTGCTTTGTATACTTGTAACATCCAGAAACTTCCATATATAAGGAAATATCTTACCTTGAGCGACAATATGGCCGTCCGGTTTCAATCGCCGACACCCTGCCTAATGACGCACATTCTTCCGTTTTCAACCAATTAATTTTATATAAAATTGTGTTTTCACAAAATCAGTCAGTTTCCTGAAAAGTATCGGGGAAAGTGGTATTATGTTTTAGAGTTACAATTGAAGCAGATATCGAATTATTCATTTTTGTCAGTGCTAGAGAGCTTACACTTTTGGCACAGCCAAGTGTTATAACTGTTTTTTACTTACTTTCTGGTTCTCATTAAACTCTAATTTTACTTATTTCCTGTTTTTAGAATAGACCAAACTCCACACTTAATAATATGAATTGACGTTTATCATACCTCCGCTTTAGCGGGTGGTATATAGTGATCATTGTGTCCGTTCGTTATTCTACCAGTCACACTGGTACCCACTTTGTGGGACAACTCCTCCTAGACCACTTTGGTGAAATTAAATGAAACTTTCACACAATGTTCAGTACATATTGCCATTGTGCACTAGCTATTTAAAAATTTGATTTGACTTAATATTATTAGTTGTTGACTTTATTTAGATTTGGTATCAAATTGGGGAGCGGGGGTATTAATTAGTGAGCCTTGCTAAGTTTTTTCTAGTTATTCTTTGTCTACTGTTTTGCTATCATGGACGTTTTTTTGTAGTAACACTTCCATGCTATTATGTAATAGTTTACTGTATGTTGAATGAATGTGCCTCGAAAGAAAATTGGTGTTTAAGGTGCCAAAGTAAGCAGCAGCAAGACATTTTTACCACCCCTTTTATGACGAAGCACTTTAATTCAATTAATTACTATGAAACTTAAAGACCGTCAAAGTAAGAGTGAACAGAAATATATAAGATATATGTCATAAAAGTAAATGCTGCCAATCCCCCATTGAAATATATGTTTATGAAAAAAATGCTGCCATACCACCATTAAAATAGAATTTTACACTCATGTCTGTTCATTCATGGGCAGAAATTCTCCTCACTGGCAACTGCGCATGTGCGAAAATATCAATATTTAATCAGTCTAGAATTACTATGGAGAGTAATGGGGAAAATGCATTTTGGTGCATTTTTTGGATATTTCTGTTTTAATGCCAATATTCGCGTTCATATCAGCAAAAAGTTCCATCATTTTATTTCTGTTTAGTGTTTTCAGATTGAAAATTGGTTAATGTTTAGATATTTCCTTTTTAATTTTAAATTTGCACCTTTGGTTCTCAAAAGATATGAAGCCGAAATATGAAAAATGGCATTTTGTCCGGTTTTACATCTTAATTTCTATCTATTTCTTTTAATGTGAATTCCGGCGTTCATACTACTGTGTTGTCTAAAGTTTTATTGGTTAGTCTATGTAATTTTCAATTTTCATTTTGTTTTCCAAAATAGTTCCATTTTACGTTAAAAGTGTGGATTTGTGCATTCTCGAAACCAGACCAAAAATTTTCTAAGTTCATACAGGTAACTGCGTCATCAGGCTAATTGAGTACATCTATATTTGGATTGTCATAGGGTTAATGTGTTATGTAATTTACAGTATTGGCAGTATTTTCAAAAGTACTTTATTTTCATTACTTTAGAACTTTACAAAATAATTCCATTTGATATGAAAAGTTATGAACTGTGTATTCCCGAGTTAATAGGGGAATATAGACGTTTTCAGAAATTAGTAAATTTTGGTTATCTCCCTTGACTACGATAGGTCCGCCATTAAGAGGTAGACGGGTACCACAGACAGTACATTACTTATACTGATGAATTATTGGAAAAAAACATTTCCTACCTTCTATCATTTCACGACATGAGTTTTTTTATCTATATTTTAAAAAGTTTTAATTGAGCTTTGGTATTTTTTTTAAATGTATCATTAATTATAAAATTCATAGGAATATCCAGAGATATATGTTTAAAGTAAATCTTATAGCACACTAAAATATATTACAGAATAATCATAAAACCTGAAATGATACGTGTAACACCAGGTGTTACTATCCCAATAAACAAGTTGTCAACCTTTCTTGTGAATATACTCTATGTTGTCCCAATTAACACAGGTAACTGTATACCATTTGAAGTATGCAAGCTTCTCTTAAATTTAGCTGAATGTGAAAAAAAATCAAACTGTTTTAAAATAAGGAAACAGTTTATTAAAAAATAAATTTTTGATAAAAAAGAAATAAACCAAGAACAAGATACACAAAAAAAAAAACATTTGTAATTTGTATAGCTACATTGTAAGTTAACCTGTCTTAAAATACTTACTTCAAACACAAATCTCAAAAGAACTTTAATAGAAAATGGAAAATACTAGGCGAATTTCGCGGATGTAATATGGCGAAGTATATCAAACAACGTCAGAATACACCTTTTTGGAATGTGTATTGATCGTGTTTTACTTGAAAAAGGCGTACTTTAAAAATATCCGACAACTCTGATACAATGTAATTGTAAAAAATTGAAGCTTACGGGGAGTCCCCTTTTCAGATATGATATTCGATCAGGGAAAATTTAACACTTAATGTAATACACATAACTTTCAGAACGGAACACATCATGACCATATTTAAAGCCAATGGGGACCTCTTTAAAAAATGCAATTAGGCTTATTAAACTCACAGGTGCTTCAGGACCCTGTATCGCTCTATATGTCGAAATGTACATTGATAGTAAAATAGGAAATTGACGACAGATATATGTTATATTAGTACCAAATAGCAAAAATAAAAGTCCAATATTGAAAAATGGAGTAAATATTATAAAAAGGGGGAGTGACAATAGGGCCCAATACAGGGTCCTGTCCTCAAGGGTGTGTTCCCTGAATGCCGACATTCTTAAAATCACATAATTAAATATTGTTGTTTTAGTAGTTATGAACAGGTACAGTAAGGGGCTTGCTTAGATAATAAAACTGATTAAACATAGGTAGACAAAATTTATGCATATTATAAATAATATTGTAAATATTAGGGAGAATGGTAAACAAAAATGATACAAAATTGAAAAAAATTAATTTTGTGAATATTGTTGTGAAAAATATGAGCAAGAAATGTGAGAAAATACTGTTAACGTATTAATTTTCGCGGATGCCTATTTTCGCGGTTTGTGAAAGATTGACATATTTGCAGGTATCAATTTTCACGGTTTTCAATGTTAAAAAGTCTTTTCTACACAAAGATTTATTTTCACGGGTACTATTTTTCGCGTTCCAGACCCAATTGCGAAAATAACGAAAATTAGCACACCGTGAAAATTAATATGCTTACAGTATATAATTTACACAATTTTTAGGAGTAAAATGTGTTAATATTAAAAAAATAGATACAGTTGTAATAGGCTCTCAATGTCCTGTATCGCTCACTTGGACCAGCGACATTTATTTGTTAAAATGTCTCAACATGGACAACGGCTGATAAATATTGTTAAAGAAACTTCTGAGTTTAAAGGGTCTCATTTTCAAACTATGTAAAGAAACCTTTATGTTATATGGACCAACACTTTTCGACCTTAGATAAGAGATGGATCTGCAGAACATAATTCTAATGAGAACTATTGTGTCAAAGTTTATTTCTCACTGGCCAAATGGTTTCAGAAGAGAGGATGTTTGAATATACTCAAAATGTGCAGACTTTAAAGACATTTGTATTGTAGGGAATCTTTTAGAAACATTGTACTTAAGTTTGACTCTAATTAACTAAGTTGTTTCAGATAAAAAGATAATTGTATGTTCTTTCGATAGGGTCCGATATTTAAAATATTCCCTGATTGTCCCCATTTTGGATGAGGGATTGGCTCAAAAAATTGTTTATAATTATGCACCATGCAGGATCTATAAAGAACTTGGTAACTATTTGTGAATAAAACTACTAAGCTTCTAATAAAAGTTGCTAAGCTAATGATTCAAGGTACTTTCGAAATCAAATGTTATTTCGAGTTCATTGAATATATAAAATGCATAAAACAGAGACATTTATTTATATTTCTCTGCATGAAATAAGTTATTTGAATACAAAATATTTTTGTTCTTTTGTCAATTGGCAATCACATTGATATCAATTCAATTTAAATTTGAAATAAATTATCTATTCTTTTTTTCACTCCCATTTCCATGTAAAAAATAAATAATGCTAATATATTTTTTTTTTTGGGAGGGGGTTCAAAGAACTGAAATGAGAATCTTAAATTTAGAATTAACAAGATCAAAATGGCAATTAACACGTCACAATATTCACCCAGGTAATTAAGAGGTACAATAATTACCCTTTATGAGACCCCATAATCATCTCTAATGAGCACCTACAGAATTCTTTGATTTTATAAAATGTTGGCATTCAGGCACACAGCCGTCCTCAAGCCCCTGTGATTAAACTATGAGAAATGCACATTATGCAATATACCTAAAGCAAATCCGATGAAGCCCTCTATTTCAAATTTCAAATAACACTTAGGCAATACACATAAAACGTTTTTACATTCAGGAGTTGTAACAAAATAATGAAATTGGTTAAGAAATCATCCAAACACAAAATGAAATTTAATCTGTAAAAAATCTGTAGCTAAAAAGACCTATATTTAACTTATGTTTTACTATTTTTAAACCACCAAACTTGTCCACTCAAATCCCATAAATAAAAGTTCATTTAGTAATAGAATAGAAAAAGGAAATACAGTAAATAGTAAATCAACTGAATGCAAACCGTCAGTAATTGCCATAAAAAAATCGGAATGATGCGCTATTTCCTAATTTCTTTTTGGAGAATGAGACAAACAGAATGCACAAATTTTACAGAAAAGTATCCCTTATTTTGTTTCCTGTTTTTTAGATTCACAATGACGTTTTTAATTCATACCTAAGAGAAGAAATTTTATTCATAATCTGGAAGGGTTTTTGCTAAATGTAAATATGTATTTGGAATTAGATTAAAAACGAAAATATTTTTAACAAAATAACGTAAAAGCTTTATCAAATATATATATATATATATATTTATTAAAGTTTATTACGAATAAGTGTGATTTACTCAAAATTAGAGATTTATTCCAAATACAATTTATCTTTATGTGTATTCCGATGTCGAAAAAAAATAAATAAAATAAACAACAACGCCGAAAAAATATATTCCTTATTTTTTAATTTGTTCTTGGGCAAATTCATAAACTGAAATGTGTTTCTAGTTTCATTTGGGGTGCTTCTCGTGAATACGGTACCTCCGGTACCTATAAATTTCACATTTTCAAAAGCATATTACTACACATAAACGTTAAATATCTGTCCTGAAACTTATTTGTTGCCATTCTGTTATCTTTTATCTTTTCAACGACTCTATTAACAGGTTTCTTACTTGCTGAATAAACATATAAGACGTTTTCAGAAATGAGTAAATTTTGGTTATTTCCCTTGATTACGATAGGTCCGCCATTAAGAGGTAGACGGGTACCACAGACAGTACATTACTTATACTGATAAAAATTATTGGAAAAAAACACTTCCTAGCTTTTATCATTTCACGACATGAGTTTTTTTATCTATATTTTAAAAAGTTTTAATTGAGCTTTGGTATTTTTTTTATATATCATTAATTATAAAATTCATAGGAATATCCGGAGATATATGTTTAAAGTAAATCTTATAGCACACTAAAATATTTCACAGAGTAATCATAAAACCTGAAATGATACGTGTAACACCAGGTGTTACTATCCCAATAAACAAATTTTAACCTTTCTTTTGAATATACTCTATGTTGTCCCAATTAACACAGGTACCTGTATACCATTTGAAGTATGCAAGCTTCTCTTAAATTTAGCTGAATGTGAAAAAAATCAAACTGTTTTAAATTATGGAAACAGTTTATTAAAAAATAAATTTTTGATAAAAAAGAAATAAACGAAGAACAAGATACACAAAAAACATTTGTAATTTGTATAGCTACATTGTAAGTTAACCTGTCTTAAAATACTTACTTCAAACACAAATCTCAAAAGAACTTTAATAGAAAATTTCGCGGATGTAATATGGCGAAGTATATCAAACAACGTCAGAATACACCTTTTTGGAATGTGTATTGTTCGTGTTTTACTTGAAAAAGGCGTACTTTAAAGATATCCGACAACTCTGATACAATGTAACTGTAAAAAATTGAAGCTTACTTTCAGATATCATGATATTCGATCAAGGAAAATATAACACTTAATGTATCAATGAAGGGATATGGAGTAAATGCAAATGAGACAACGTCTCTACAAATACATGGTAAATAAGCAGTGGAACAACGCTTTTATTGTTGTTCTTCATCTTGAAGTCGCCAAGAGGCCTTCAACAATGAGCTTTACTCATACACATAATACATACACGTAATACACATAACTTTCAGAACGGAACACATCATGACCATATTTGAAGCCGATTGGGACCTCTTTAAAAAATGCAATTAGGCTTATTAAACTCACGTGTGCTTGAGGACCCTGTATCGTTCTATATGTCGAAATGTATATTGATAGTAAAATAGGAAATTGACGATAGATATATGTTATATTAGTACCAAATAGGAAAAATAAAAGGCCAATATTGAAAAATGGAGTAAATATTATAAAAAGGGGAGGGACAATATGGCCCAATACAGGGTCCTGTCCTCAAGGGTGTGTTCCCTGAATGCCAACATTCTTAAAATCACATAATTAAATATTGTTGTTTTAGTAGTAATGAACAGGTTCAGTAAGGGGCTTGCTTAGATAATAAAATTGATTAAACATAGGTATACAAAATTTATGCATATTATAAATATTATTGTAAATATTAGGGAGAATGGTAAACAAAAATGATAAAAATTTGAAAACAAATTAATTTTGTGAATATTGTTGTGAAAAACATGAGCAAGAAATGTGAGAAAATACTGTTAACGTATTAATTTTCGTGGATGCCTATTTTCGCGGTTTATGAAAGATTGACATATTTGCAGGTATCAATTTTCACGGTTTTCAATGTTAAAAAGTCTTTTTCTACACAAAAATTTATTTTCACGGGTACTATTTTTCGCGTTCCAGAGCCAATTGAGAAAATAACGAAAATTAGCACACCGCGAAAATTAATATGTTTACAGTATATAATTTTCACAATTTTTAGGAGTAAAAGGTGTTAAAATAAAAAAAAATAAATACAGTTGTAATAGGCTCTCAATGTCCTGTATCGCTCACTTGGACCAGCGACATTTATTTGTTAAAATGTCTCTACATGGACAACGGCTGATAGATATTGTTAAAGAAACTTCTGAGTTTAAAGGGTCTCATTTTCAAACTATGTAAAGAAACCTTTATGTTATATGGACCAACACTTTTCGACCTTAGATAAGAGATGGATCTGCAGAACATAATTCTAATGAGAACTATTGTGTCAAAGTTTATTTCTCACTGGCCAAATGGTTTCAGAAGAGAGGATGTTTGAATGTACTCAAAATGAGTAGACTTTAAAGACATTTGTATTGTAGGGAATCTTTTAGAAACATTGTGCTTAAGTTTGACTCTAATTAACCAAGTTGTTTTAGATAAAAAGATAATTGTATGTTCTTTCGATAGGGTCCGATATTTAAAATATTCCCTGATTGTCCCCATTTTGGATGAGGGATTGGCACAAAAAATTTTTTATAATTACTAGTATGCACCATGCAGGATCTATAAAGAACTTGGTAACTATTTGTGAATAAAACTACTAAGCTTCTAATAAAAGCTGCTAAGCTTAATGATTCAAGGTACTTTCGAAATCAAATGTTATTTCGAGTTCATTGAATATATAAAATGCATAAAACAGAGACATTTATTTATATTTCTCTGCATGAAATAAGTTATTTGAATACAAAATATTTTTGTTCTTTTTTCAATTGGCAATCACATTGATATAAATTCAATTTAAATTTGAAATAAATTATCTATTCTTTTTTTTTCACTCCCATGTTCATGTAAAAAACTAAAAATGTTAATATTTTTTTTTTGGGGGGGGTTTCAAAGAACTGAAATGAGAATCTTAAATTTAGAATTAACAGAGATCAAAATGGCAATTAACACGTCACAATATTCACCCAGGTAATTAAGAGGTACAATAATTACCCTTTATGAGACCCCATAATCATCTCTAATGAGCACCTACAGAATTCTTTGATTTTATAAAATGTTGGCATTCAGGCACACAGCCGTTCTCAAGCCCCTGTGATTAAACTATGAGAAATGCACATTATGCAATATACCTAAAGCAAATCTGATGAAGCCCTCTATTTCAAATTTCAAATAACACTTAGGCAATACACATAAAACGTTTTTACATTCAGGAGTTGTAACAAAATAATGAAATTGGTTAAGAAATCATCCAAACACAAAATGAAATTTAATCTGTAAAAAATCTGTAGCTAAAAAGACCTTGACATAACTTATGTTTTATTATTTTTAAACCATCAAACTTGTCCACTCAAATCCCATAAATAAAAGTTCATTTAGTAATAGAATAGAAAAAGCAAATACAGTAAATAGTCAATCAACTGAATGCAAACCGTCAGTCATTGCCATAAAAAAAATCGGAATGATGCGCTATTTCCTAATTTCTTTTTGGAGAATGAGACAAACAGAATGCACAAATTTTACAGAAAAGTATCCCTTATTTTGTTTCCTATTTTTTAGATTCACAATGACTTTTTTAATTCATACCTAAGAGAAGAAATTTTATTCATAATCTGGAAGGGTTTTTGCTAAATGTAAATGTGTATGTGGAATTAGATTAAAAACGAAAATATTTTTAACAAAATAACGTCAAAGCTTTATCAAATATATATATATATATATTTATTAAAATTTATTACGAATAAGTGTGATTTACTCAAAATTAGAGATTTATTCCAAATATGTGCCTAATTTATGTGTATTCCGATGTCGAAAAAAAATAAATAAAATAAACAACAACGCCGAAAAAATATATTCCTTATTTTTTTAATTTGTTCTTGGGCAAATTCATAAACTGATACGTGTTTCTAGTTTCATTTGGGGTGCATCTCGTGAATACGGTACCTACGGTACCTATAAATTTCACATTTTCATAAGCATATTACTACACATAAACGTTAAATATCTGTCCTGAAACTTATTTGTTGCCATTCTGTTATCTTTTATCTTTTCAACGACTCTATTAACATGTTTCTTACTTGCTGAATAAACAGGTAATTAACATTTTAATTACCCTACCTGTGCGGTACCATTCAATAATGAAGTAGTCGAAAAAGCCCGAGTCGGGTCAAATCTGTCTACCTGTGTCGGATTTAGTGTTCCGAATGGAACAAGATCGCGGCCCCCACTATTTCAATTCTGAAATCGTCTATATTATTACAAAAACAGGAAAACAGCAAACACCTACAATGGCCAGGAACTACAATTTATGTAAATAAAATGAAGTTCATTTAGTAATAGAATACAAAATGCAAATACAGTAAATAGTAAAAAAAAAGTTGCCACAACATGCCACAATTTACAAGCAAACTGCACCAGAAAAACAATAATGAAAACAAGAGACAAACATAAATAACGATAGGAACTCGGGATAGCCGGACTTGGTACCGGCACCAGCAAAAGCCAGTGGTAGGGTTAAACCGGTTTATGGGTACCCAAACCTCCCCTTTCTTTATCCCGTTTCCCTATAGTATCATAAACACGCGAATAAAACCCAATACAGGTAGACTACTAACTCAATGACCACTATCTTGGAACAGAAAAAGCATAAGACAAAACGTAATTTTGAAAGAAGGGTCAAAGAGTGCTCGCCGCTAAACTGCCGGCTAGCTCAAGGAATCTAGTCTGCTGGTAAAACACTGTCGCACTACGGAAGAAAAATCAAACTCAAAACTTCCCGAAGGGTTTGGTAAAGAGTCTTCATGTATTTCAGCAGACATCGGCAGTATCAGTGAGAGGCCAGTATATATGTAAAGTCTTCAGGTCACTGGAATCCAAAGCCAATTTAACGGATTTGTTCAGAATGTCTCGTCGATATCGTCTATTACGTAAAGAATGTAAGTTACGTCCCAGTTTTTCTGGATTATTAATCAGTTTTTGACATTTTTTAACAACATTTCCATAAAATCGAGGATGAGAAATGCCCTTTGTTATTAGCTGTTTCCGAGTCACGTCATATCTAGATATCAAATGTTCATATCTTCTGTAAAACTTCTTAAAAGTATTTAATAATTTATGAAATCTGTAACCTTGTTGTAAAAGTTTGGATGTGAGAGTAAGGTTACGCTCATTAAAATCATCAAGGGTGGAACAAATGCGAGCGAATCGTACAAGTTGGGATATATACACCCCGTAGGATGGAGCTAGGGGAACGTCGCCGTCAAGAAAGGGGAAATTAGTAATTGTAAAATCAAAATCATCCCTTTTATCATAAACTTTAGTTTTTATTTTACCAGAGTCAATGGTGATACTTAGATCCAGAAAAGGGTAGTATTTAGAATCATTGTTTGCCTTATTTAGTTTCAGTTGTTGTGGGTAAATGGTGTCAACATAAGCCAAAAACTGGGCATTGTCAATAGTAAGGATATCGTCAATATACCTGCTATTATCATTGAAAATAGAAATAAGTTTATTACTATTTGGTACAGTTCCATTTTGTAGTTTTTTCATGAATTCCCGTTCGTAACAGAACAGAAAAAGGTCTGCAATGAGAGGTGCACAATTAGTACCCATGGGGATTCCAATGACCTGATGATAAACAATGGTGCCGAAACGAACATAAATGTTGTCTAGCAAGAGATTCAGTGCCTTAATCATATCATCACATGTCCAGGAGCAATAATTGTTGTAAGAGATATTGGAGAAGAATCCTTGCGTTTTGTTGCAGCAAATAAACTGAAGACCCGAAAATTTAAAAGACCATTTAATAAGTTCACCCAATTTAGATTTAATCAAATTATGCGGAAGGGTTGTATAAAGTGTAGAAAAATCATAACTGTCAATAGATGAAACTGGTCTATCTATAGATTGTAATTTATCTAAAACTTCGATAGAATTTTTTACACTCCAAAAGTAATTTACGCCAGAGTTTTGATATGTTTTCTCACAATATATCTACATGTATATAATGTTAGTCCATACGGGTACCTCGAGCTCCGTCCAAGTTTATGCATAAATCTTATCCTCTCTTTTTTCGGAAAAGAACACTTGAAATGTAGCAAAAAAAAAAGAAAAGAAAAAAAGAAACACATGAAATGAGAAGTAAATGTAAATTAATATTTTACATGTTAAAAGGATATGATTTTCACAATAATTCTTTTTATAAGAAATTGAAAAAGATAAAGATTCATTTTTGACGGCAGCCTATTATGTTCTCGATACCTCCATTTACATTAGGAATCAAACACGAAACATTCGAAAATAATCAAGTGTTCATGGAATTTAATAAAATCAGATGCACTCACAATATTTCATCAAATTTTTTCATAATGATTTCGTTTGAAGTCAACATCAACAATGGTGAATGGTTTATTACCGCTATTGTCAAATTGACCCCTAATTAGTTAAGAAAACATCCTAATATGACACATTTTCTCAATTACTTTTTATTACTCAATTTTGATAGAAATTTAACATAGAAAACGTAGTCCCGAAAAAAAGGTGGGAAGTATGAATATAAAGTATGTAATTATTTAAAAATAACCAAAATCCGAATAATATTTATTTTGTCTTATTTCCATTTTCACCAAATGCCATAATTTTTATTTCAAGATGTGAAAAATTGATAAATTACAGCCCACAGGAGAATGAAAAAAGACGATATTATCAATCAAAAACCAACGGGTATAATGTAAACACGCATTATGGATAATATTTGTAATAAAATAGTGTTCTTTTATTGCTGGTAGTTTTCTTTTTCAGCAGCTTCCCTTATCGATCTTTCAAACTAATGATTTCAAACAAAATGAAATGGACATCAACATATCGTTATCCAAACAAAACACACAACGAAGAAATACATGATGGACGAATCACGCCGGAGACATTCGTTTCGTCATTATGAAAGAAAAGATATACCAGAACGATTTTGTTTTAGTTTTGATATAGAAGATGAAAAACATGTTATTTTAGAATGGCTGCTATATGAAAATTTAAGAGAATCAATGTTTACAAATATTTCTAGTCACTGTCATGAATTTATACAGCTATCGGATTAGGAAAAAATTACATTTTTATTCGAAAATTGGGATTTATGTCATATTGTTGCCAAAACCTGCAGTAATATTTTATCAAAGCGTACTAGGTTCACATGGCTTTTAAATTTATATGTAGATATAATTACTGTAAATTTATAATATTGTGAATAATATAGTCTCTTGTTATTCTTTTCAGAATGGCACGTACTTTTTAGTCTTGTTTTATATGTTTTACTATGTAATGTATATATAAACTTCGTCTTTGATAAAACACTTCTGTTTAACACATTCAGTTATAACGGGTAGATCAAAATAATTAATCAAGTGTGTTGTTTTATGATAGCCCACTGTGTGATAGTCTAATCAGAATATGTAAATTGGCACAAATTACTTAGATCACCTGTTCGATTGTCACCTTCACTAATTATGAAAGGTAAAACAAGAAAGATAACCCGTACTTGCTTAAGGTGAGGAGAATTTCTGGGGATATATTAAAGATACAATTTCATAAGTATTCTTTTTCTACATACGAAAAAGTTATATTTAATTTTTAACTCGTAAGCCGAAGGCGGAGAGTTCTTAATATGACAAGAAAAAATAACGTGCGGCTTCAGGCCTATTAACAGCTCTAAAAGATAAAATATACTTCGCAAGTTTCTATCAATATCTTATACATTGTGTATTTAAGTTATATTTCTTCATTTTTTTTTTTGTTGAATACGGTGTTGTGATATTAAATTGAAAACAATGTGCATCAAATAAATCGTTTTTTTTTATTGGGTCTCGGATCAACGAACCTGTCGCGCAGTTGCCTAATGCATCGATTTACCTCCCTTTGTACACTCTTCGAAATAATTTTATTCAAAGTAGATTGTTTACCTGTGATATGTGTATTGCACAATCGTCACAAAATCTGATTATTTTCACGTATTACAGAATAACTTAATACATGCAGACATATGCAGTAGTTCTTTGGATGACTACGAAGTTTTGCCACGTATATAGATTTATTGAAAAACTATTACATCAGGGTTTTCGTTATCACAAACTAGTTAAAACCTTTACTAAATTTTATCATCGATATAAAGACTTAGTTCATAAATACAATGTAACCTGTAAACATCTAATCAAGGCTGGTATTTCACATCCCTTATTTTACGGGTATGTTTTACATAAGAGTAAAAAATACTTAAACTCGCCTAACAGACTTATAAAACTAATTCATAAGGGTTATAATTACCGTATTGTCATCAAGTCATTACGTATGGCCTTCTTTGGTATTAACATTGATTTTTTTTTTTTTGCAATTTAACTAAACACATTCTAAATTTCTAAAATCTGTATTGCATGGACACGGGTTATGTATTCCGGTTTATACATGAAATCATTATTCTAATCTCCTCACAGGAAGGGTTCTTGGTGGAAGCTGTATACTGAGGGTACATAACTTACTTTGTCAGTTGGTGATGGGTCTGGAGCTGGCATGTCAGTTAACTGTTAGTAGTCTCTTGTGATATCATGTTTTTGTTCGTATATTTAGTTCTTTCAGTTTCATTTTTCACAATTGACTCAGTCCTGTTGCCAACTGAATTTTACTGTTGTTACGATTGTTTTTTTATTATCACATTGGCTGTAGGGGGAAGGTTTGGATCCAATAAAACTAGTTTAACCCCGCCACAGCAGGTTTACGCCTGTCCTAAGTCAGGAAGCGCTTGTCCTTTTTCTAGTTAGTTTACTTTATGTCTATAGGAGTCTAGGATGATGTTTATTTCGCTGGACTTGATTGATCTTTGTTCAGGGGCCGACTCCGAACTGCCGTTGGGTGTGGGGTTTTCTCATCGTTCATTAAAGATCTTATGGTGGCTTTGAGTTGTTATTACTCCCCTTTGGGTCGTTGTCTCTTTGACACATTCCCCGTTTCCCTTCTTTTTTTCTATTTCAGGGCTTTCGAGTTTCAGCTCCATCGGAGCTTTGATTATTTTCAGTTAGATATTTGTTAAATTGTATTTTTACAAAAATTGAGTAGATTGTATCATAAATAATTCACAAGCTATCGACCTGTTTTCGCTTTAAATATTATTCGTCAGCTACCATTCGTAGCCGAGTGGTATATCGTTTTTTGACTACCTTGTTATTATAGGTAGGTGGCATAGGTTCAGTCCTAGCAAGGATCGGGATAATTTTATTTTTGCATTAACTTTGACTTAAACTTATCTTATATTTAGGTGAAACATAAAAGAAGGTCAAATGTAAGCATATATCATACGAATGAATATACATGAAAATGAAGTAGAAGATATTAATTCGAGGTAAATAATTCGGGGTTAATAACTTCGAACTTGAGAGGAAGGACAAAAAAGGAGATGGGACGGTCAATGGCATTTACAAGAATTGAAGTGTCTCGAATAGCAAAAGAATCGCTCAAAACAGGTCTTTAAGAATACTCACCACGTTCATATCATAATAAGCCCCTTCTTCGTCCTGCCCAAACCATTTACCATAATCAATCGCTGATGCTGGTAACAAAAATAGACCTAACAAATGGAAAACAACATTTTTTTCATCTGTTTACCATTCCCCCTCTTCTTTTATTGTTTTTGTTAAATTTGCACGTTAGGTAAGTATCCTATCTCCACGCTGTCTCTGTCCATGACTTTCATTCGCTTAAAAAGTTTTAAATATATGTTCTACGTAATCTCAAAGCCCGGGGCTACTTGCTATTACGTTGATAGTATGAGTGTGCCGCATGAATGGGTCATGTTTTTTTTGCAAACAGAGTATCTTTTTCACAAGTATTGACTTGAACAGGGTCATTGTTTCCACACATTGCCATCTTGAAGGTAGTTTTTAGTAAATTTACTACGCAAAACAACATCCCAATAGCCAGTGCTTCGGTGCCTGCCCGAAAACCGATATTATTTGGAAACTTACAATATATAATTTTACAATTTTTTTTTAAAACTAAGAGGTTTATCTCCCTCTCGCATACCTCTGCCTTCAGCTGATTTTGGCTTTACTATTTAGACCCTCTTAGTAATTTGTTCTCTATCAGCTTTTACACATATTTCGGTATATGGATTTCCAATTGTTTTGATTTGATCTAAACTGAAGAGACAAAGATTGTTGAGATGCGCATATGCAGAAACTAAATTAACAGTAACTTCGATATTTTATTATTATTTACACTTAGTGTTAAACACACCAGACCCAGAAATTGAAGATATACTATGACGATGGCGGCAATTGAGGTTTGGTCGTAATTTGCGATTCAGTAGTCATCCGGTACGTTATTTCCCACTTATTTTGAACCTTGAAGCAAAGTGTCGAATTCAGCATGTGCAATCGGTGCCAAATTTTATAATGTTTACCTATACTAGCGTGATGTGTGATAGTCCTTTCGGTGTTTTAAAAAGGTGAATTCTGTAGTTCTTGCTGGCATTACAGTTAATATTCTCTATCATTTTTCATACACCTTTCTTTTTTGTCTCCCAAACGTTTTGATTTCATATCAGCATTTACTTATCATTTGTCCAAAAGTTTTTTTGAAGACGATCTTACTGAGTCTCTTGATATTTGGAACAAAACTAGACCATTATTTGAAGATGTGTATGAAATAAAAATATCATCAAGATATTCACTGAACGTACGCCAGATTTCAACATTGTCCCACTAAACCTACTTCAGCCAAAATAGGTTTTTATGTAGATTTTTGATTCAGCAAGATGCAATCATCAAGTTAGTTACTTCAAGCTTTTTTTTAAAAGAAAAGACAGCTCAACCGAAACAAGAATAATTCTTACCTAACAAATATATCAGTCCTGCTCCCAGGATAGTATTATATTTTCCGGCTATAGTATCAGCAATATACCCTCCAATAACAGGTATAATAAACACTGTTCCTGTAAAAATAGGGAAAAGGTTGCTTAAACGTGCTGGTAATATGATAAATAAAACATCATCACAAACGTGCTTATGACATCACAATAAGCAAAGCAACCATGGTCTCTTCCGCCCTAAAAAGGGAGTCCAAGGGAGTTCTAAAAGAAGGGTTTTGAGCTGTTTTTCCATTTAAATTAATTTTTTTCAAAAATTCAGCTCGATTTTTTTTTAAAAAATGGGGAATCCTAACTACTGCATCGTCATTTTAGGAAACTCCAGTGCAAACTCCAACTCAATCTACACAATTCGAATGAAAATTTGCGTATGAGCAACCATTCACGGTTACGCTATACACATTTCGCAAGTAAGCACAAAGAGTCGACATACACATAGTTTAACGCAAAAGGAATACGTAAAGGTCTATAAAATTATATGAATAACAAAGAACCCCCCTCCCCCTAATAAAATTAAAAAAAAATACATTTAATTTTTTTTTAATCTAAAAAAAATAAAAAATATTAAATAAAACGCCAGACAACCGAAAGAGTTTGAGTGAAGATTACGGCTGTCGTACACGATTAAGTAATATGTAAAACATTGAAAAAGTCTTCAGGAGCTTGGCACGTACACATTATTACATAATGCCTGAAAGTTCTTCTTCCCAGACAAAACCTTACAGTTGTATGTTCATGTGATATCAATCTACGAGCCAAAAAAAGAAAAAGAGAATTTCATAAAAACCAAAAGTTAATTGGTCTATGAAATAAAGTACTGCATAGAATTTTTTGCCAATTGAAATCTAGGAAACAAACAGAAAGAATCCATTCCAAGATCAAGAAAACATAAATGAATTTCGATAAAAGTCTTAATCTTGGTAACAATCTGTCTAAATAATGTATTTCTTCCCGAATGCCAAAAAGTCCATACAAGCTAGTACTCAAAGAAATGTCTAAAAATGCAACAAACACATATAAGGTACCACAAAAATAGTTGTTGGGCCTAAATATACATTTGGACATATAGGCCTTTTCAAAAAATCATTTCGTCCGCTCTTCGGTTACGGCATATAAATACAAATAATCAGTTCCAGTTATCAACCCGACACGGCAAGTGTTGTTCATCCTGGACACAGTTCATAAAACTGTTCGTATTTAGGTTAAAATGTCATTGTTTACTGTGATATTTCACTAATTATGTTAGAATTCAAATGTATTCAGGATTTAAGATTTGTATTGTTAGCCAACCATACGAGTGATAACCAGAAGCGAAGAGTGTTTGTACCTCCAATTGACGGGAGAGTTCAAATAACAAAATACCGAAGTTACCGTCAATTTATTTTCTGCATATGCAAATTCAGGAAAAGACAACAGCACTTTCTGAAAAGGGCTATATCAGTTTGTCGATTTCCGAATATTTTTATTTGATCTACACTAAAGAGACATAAGTTGTCGAAATCCGCACATGCAGAAGCTAAATTTACAGTAACTGGTATTTTTTATTACTTTAGAATAGCATAAAACATATAAGAAAAGAGTACCTGTAAGAATTGAATAGAGTAAATATGGAAGGGTGTCAGTGTACAAAAGCGCGATTTTCCGCATACATGTGTATTTCCAACAAAAACAAAATATGTTGACATACTGAATTTGTTTGTGTAGTTAGCCTTGACAGACTTTTCTACGGGGATCAAACTTTAAGGAAACCCTTAAACGTTTTATCACAGTACTGAATAACCCAGATATATATCCTATTGAAAGACGTTTTGTGACTGATACCATATGTAAACAAAACACTGAAATAAATAACTATATATCTAGACTGTTCCCAAACGGACATATTCTTGTTGCTAAACATTGTTATCACCCATTCTGATATAAACACTATAGATAATAGGTAACAATAACTTCCCTTTTCAATTCTTTCTTAAAAACTCATTGAACGGGGTAATAAGTTTTAATTTAGATCTTAGGTTTCATTTTTAGATTTTATTTTCATATTGAAATATAATTTGTTAAATTATTGGTATTATTGTCTACTGATTTCAAGCACTTCTGCTGTATCCCGATTGTAATGCGTAAAAGCAAGCCAGAACATACTGAAAATAACACGTTTTATTTAAGTTTTACCTGAAGGAAACTAAAAAGATGAAAAAGTTGAATAAAACACTGCAAAAACAGGTACTTTTACAAACTATTTCGAGAACATGTATTCTGAAAAATTGTTAAAAAATAATGAATCAAACAATTTAAGAAGTGAATTTAATGAAAAGGGCTTTTTATTCTTAGTAACATCTTTGCAAAGTTGCCCGGACTTACCTGAAAATACGAGACTGACTGTTGTTGCACTGCTCGATACCATGTCCAATTTAGAGGTACAATAAAGTACCATATTTGCCACACAGCTGTAATAAGTCAACCTCTCGCATAATTCACACAACAATATACAAATAACAACAAATAGTTTTTCCTTTGTTATTCCCTTTTTCTCCTCCGCAGACTCCTTCTTCTCCACACTCCCGTTCATATCGGATTGTTCTAAACTGTGGAAGCCCAAGAGTGGAGATCGTTCTGCCGAATCAGATATTTCTTTTGGATGGTTACCTGATAAAGATATCACCCAATACACATTTAAATTTTTGAGGCACTTTCGGGTACAACAAGACAGATAACACAAAATATCTATACAGGTTTAACATGTAAACATCATAGTGTTTTTATCTTTAAAAGATAAAACGTGCTAGTAATTATTTGCACTTTTTCGTCAAACAAAAACATTTAAAAGCCGAAAAGGTTTGCATCAGACAAAGAGCAGTTTGTATGCTATTGACCATGTTTTGTTGATATATAAAACATTCAACAGTTCACACAAAACTGCTTGAACATAGCGGAGCAATTGTGTTTTTCTTTGACAACTCATTGTGATGTTTAGCTGAAATTCGATATAAATAACTGACATTTTCAAAAAACAGAAATGATTAGTCAGTTGCGTTGCATTGACATCAACATTAAGCCATTCGTCCGGAGTAAAATTGATCTAGCTAATGCAATAAATGACTTTATGGGACTTTTGAGTGGTATTCATTCCGGAAACATTTTTGTGTATTATACTAAAAAAAAACCAATACATTAAAACTTGAGAGGGAATCACTGATTAATTAACACTGTTGAGCTATGGGTGATTTATATTTAATCTATTTGTAGCGCTTCGGTTAATTGTTTTTCCTCAATTAAAATTTAGTTCAATAATTGTCATGTGGGACAAATTACAAGTGCATTTCAATTTCATAATTAGTTTGTTTTAGGTCAGGGATCCATTTATCCGTCTAACTGGTATTTGAGCAGATCGTTTCCGCCTTCAATTACACGAGAGTTCCTATCTCGAAAGTCCCGTATTGATCCTTTGTGTAATTTCCTCCGTTAACTTTTTTGTTTATCGTGCGATTATTGTTCTAGAAAAAAATAGACTCTTTAAAAACCATTATTGATAATAAGTCGAGCGCTCGACTTAATAAGTCGAGAGCTCGAGATAATAAGTCGAGAGCTCGACATAATAAGTCGAACGCTCGACATAATAAGTCGAGCGCAGCGCTCGACATAATATTATAAAAAAATAAAATTTTGTGTGTCCTAAATGTACCACCGTACCATTGTCTTCTGTGTAGCGGATCTTGTAAACGGTTATTGTTGCAATTGCTACAAAATACAGTGTTTCCGCGCTAAAAATCATTATAACTTTTTGTTGATGCATATGCCAACGCAACCATGTGGGTTATTTGAGGCTTGTGCAAGGGTTATTTTCGTGTGACGTGTTGGCCGATTTTTGTTCACATGCTCATTGCTGCAGTGCTGGAGGGTCATTGTTTACTTTAATTGTTTAATTGCGCCCTAATGTTGCTTTAAACGTATTTTAAGATAAACTCAATAATTGGCTATTTTAGCACACCTAAAAGGGTACACCTTACCGTATAACAATCTAACTCGCGATGTAAGCTCTTTAGCCGTTACGACCTGAGATGATAAATGGTGTGATATGAAAAATGCCATGTAATAATCTACAATTATCACTGGTTTAAAGACTATTGGCTTTATTACAATAATATTGACACCATTAAGAGTAGTATTTGTCGTCCTACATTGATAATGACCTCATCAATTCGCCCGATGAAGAGAGTAAGTATGTTGACTTACCTGACATTTTGCTACTGACTGAGCAATACAATAAATTATTCAGCAATTTGTTCCCTTAAGTTACTTCTTCATATTTCTTCCTCATCTCTAACAACCTACAATTCAGTAATTCAGTGAATTAAACATGTCCATTAGAAAAACTTCCAATAAGTTACAAAATCTTTCGTAATTATAAAGTTCGTCTTCCTGCAATTATAACAAAAAAAAAAATAAATGGTTGGAAAAAAGTTTGATGTGTACATGTATTACTTTCAAAGTTCTCAATTTTAAAGAATGCTAATTTGCCACAAGTGAGTGTGATCACGTACGTTTATTCCATGATTTTGCAATTAATAACAATAAATGAGCAAAACTCCCTAATTAAAACCTCCGCGCCCCCATTTGATTCAAGAAATTAAAAATGAAAAAAAATTATCAAATCAAATTTTCAAATATAGTTGGCAAACAATGGCAATGGGCACTGAACATTCTGTGAAAGTTAATGAATTTCATCATTAGTGGTCTACGGTCGCCACAAAGTAAGTACCCTATGCTGGACGGACGCGACTTGCTGATGCATGATCTTACCTTTCTCTGAAATACCACAAAACATAGATCTCCTATGGGCTTGTCATAATTGTGAAGCTGCATTATCTGACGGAAAATTTTTATCGTATATACAAGTGAATGAAAAGTTGATGTTAAAGGGGAAATAATTCCAATATATGTAGGTTGTCGAATTTTTATTGAACCTTGTAACAGAATCTAGGTAGGTATTTTCATGTCTTATCATTTTTTGCCGTATTTTCATGTCTTATCATTTTTTGCCGACCTTTCAGATTTATTTTAATATATTTTCTAAAAGCAGCATATTCCCATATTTACTTTTTGTTTTGTGACATCTTTAATGGTGTTTGAAATCGGCTGTTGTGATATTGTTGAGATTGGTCTTTATTCTAGAACTTTTCATCGTCGGACTTGGTTTATCAACAGACACTGAGCCCATTGCGAAATTCCTAGTTTTCGCATGAAAAGCATAATTGTGTTTCCGTGTGTTGTTTACTAGTATTCGGTAATCGTTTTCACCACATATGTGGAAAATTAAGAAAAAAAATGTGAGGACCACTACACTGCGAGATGACCACTTAAATACATGTAGTGGTACAAATATTGCACTCAATTCAACCTACCTTGCGCTTTTAAGAGAAATTCACAGTTTTGTATTAAAAATTTTAGCCCCTTAAAAATACTAAAGATTCCCTGTATTTCACTCGGTGGATGTCCTTATTACTGGTATTGGCTTCCCATTTCGATATTTTAGACAATGGGTACTTTTATAAAATAATTTTGGATTGTTGCTTTCCATATTATATCATCCTAGATGTTATTCCTTGAAATACGTGTATAGCATTACAAAATTTAATGTTCATTATGCAACAAATGTATTTTGTATAGGTTTGATGCCATTGCTGATGGACCAAGGTCCCCGAGGGTATTCATAAGCCAAGTAGTCGGACTTGTGACATGAAAATTTTTCCTTTGCATTTTATGGAATTTAATGTTTTTATCAAAATTATTACCCCTTAAATATACTGAGGCTTCATCCCGTGCATTGCAGTCGGTGGGTGTTATAAGAACTGGATTGGACATCCTATTTTGGTATTTTTGGTAATGAAGACTTCTCTTTGATTGATTTTCATATTATTTAATTCTAATGCTACTGATTTTGTCTCCTGTTAATAAGTACTTCTTTTTGACTTAGTTTAAATTATGGCTTTCCTTATTGTTTGTTCTAATGCTGTTGACGTGATGTTACTCCTTGATATATACACAAGTATCGACTGACTATTGTGCAACTAGGGCAAGCTTGTGACAAATCTCGTTTAAAATAGTGTTCACAACGTCGCTAGATATAATTTAGATATAAATTTGAAAAATAAGTGAAAACCTACAAAACACAATATACCAACCGATTAACGTGTGTTGTTTTAAGGTAGCATGCTTTTGGATCTCCGAAGACGTCTCATTCTTTTCCAAGTTTCAAGGAATAATCTGTTTTGTTCTACAGTAGCTTTCTTTCAGTAACACAAAAATGCTGGTGACAACTTGATTTTTTTCTATTTTTTTTTTCTTGGTGATGTATACGTATTCAAACTTGATATTTGTTTGATCCAGATATAGAATAGCGGCTTTTTGAATATTATTATAAGAAATTTAAATACACCTGCTGACTGTCACAACAAAAACTGTCACATGATACCGTACAAATAAAACTGGTACCCTTCTACTGCAGATGATAATCTTATGATAGGCGGATGATCAGTTTGTTTATTTTCTATTTTTAAATTGTTTATTATTCAGGTGACAACAAAAATCACACTTCACTAAGTAGAAATGTGTTCCCATCTTGTGCGCGCTTGCGGTTAGGAGAAAAACAATAAAAGGATATGGAGTAAATGCACAATAGACAGTCTCTACAAATACATGATAGATCCAAGCAATGAAACAAACGTTTTTATCAATGTTTTTTGTCTTGAGATAACTGTATTGTGTTTGAAGATGTTTGAAGATCTGGAGACATCAATCGGAAATTTGATGGTCGCATATTGTGTTTACTGGTGATGCGTTATCGGAACCAGTAAACGGATATTTGCAAAAATCAAATCCAAATTGGTGACGAAAAATCTTCAAATACAATACAGTTACATATACATTGTATCTTCATTTTGTAGTTGCACATAATGTGTCCCATTACATGGCAAACAATAATACATTTCTTTTCGTTTGGATTTTAATAAAAACCTCATATTTAATTATGTCGCCTAAAATAATTACGATTATCAAAATCATAAACTACTAGTACCCAGCAGACAAAATTAATTGTTTTGATGTTAGAATGACGTCATGTCCTGACGTCGGATAGATGTCGGATTTTGATTGAAAATGAAAGTTTTTGCCGAGTGAGAATTAAAGTTATTTTGTGTTGTGTAGTGGTTGAATACTGAACGTTTCATAACGTGAGACGGCCATTATTGTCGGTGGTTTTCATTACCATTTATTATTGTATTAATTCTATGACGATGAGCTTTGGTCGAAGTCCGACCAGTTTTCAACCCAATCTTGTGAGCTCGGACTTGTACTGGCATCACGTGAAAGTAATGTCAGAATTTTCCAAGCAGTTTGCCTTAGATGTTTCTTTATAGAAATCAAAGCTAACACAAGCTGCTAATTAGACACGAGCAGTGCAAACAAGTAAACATGGGACAAGCAAAAACCAAAATATATATATATATATATATAACGGTCTATGGTAGGAACCCAACGGGGTTAGAATTAGAGAAATGAATATCGAGATTGCCTTCCCACCGAGGGATTTGGCTGCTCTTCGAATGCACAGATATTANGTACAGTTTAAAATTTTAATCTGCAAATCTTTTTTTCTTTTTTTTTTGTTTTTAGATAATTATGTATTTTTAAGATTAAAATTTGTTTTCATATATTATTTTTGATAATATGTCGGTAAAACTGCTGAGCAATAAAAATTCAGATTGGAAAAAAAAGACCACACGTGCTTTCTATGTTAAAGGGAAATATTTTTTGTTTGCATCTATTTGCATATATTACACATAGATCGAAAGTTTTAGTCGAGTGTTTTAGTTAAAGATTAAAAGTTGAACTATAGCTAATAGTATTGCGTAAATGTATAAAACTAAAATTTTGAAAACTATTCCGTTTTAGCTACTCATATAAGTTTTATAATTATATAAAAAAAATATTCCAATTAAATTTTATTTTTAAAAAGTTTTCAGCAATATTTTTGACCCCAGATTTTTTTATTCATTTTTTTTTATTTATTTTAATATTTACTTTTCATCCTATTAAATGCAGTATATGTACTACTATCACTTAGGTCTTTTAAATATAATATATCAACAATGTCGTTTCATTGTCATTGCTGTGTCATTTTTCGACGAGGGACTTACATCAGTCCAAAAAACAGACGGCGCATCAACGTCAATATGATGTCATGCGTTTGCTGGGTAGTGACTGATGACTGTCGGAAACGACAGCGATCCCCGCACGACACAGAATAAAGTTGCTATAGACTTTCGGAATAATTTCTCTGAACCTTTTTGACATCAAATTATCAATACTCACTACATTCAATGATATATTGTTGTTAGATAGAAATCCCCAAGAATGGTCTTTGACACTTTCGCTAAATTAACTTAAATATGAATCAAGTATTTTTGAGATCCAATCAATGAAAATTGTTGTCTTAAACAAAACAAAGTCAAAACAAAACACATGGCTGCTGGGTAGAAGTTGTGTTAATGACTTTCAGGTAGTTTATCAAAATTGAAATCATATATTTTTTAAATCAAATTGATGGAATATTTGTCTTAGTCGAAATAAATTCCAAAAGTATGGTTGCAAGGTAGAATTACAAAAAGAGTATTTGAAACTCTTTCAAAATTGAAATCAAATATTTTTGAAATCCAATCAATTACTAAGTATAATGTTTGTCTTTTGTAAAACAAATTTAAAACATATGGCTGCTAGGTAGATTTCCAAAAATTTAATAAGTTGTCTTTGATAATTTCAGGAAATTTGCCAAAATTTAAAACAAATATTGTTTAAAGCCTATTGGACCGGTGAAAATAATTGTACTAATCGAAAAAAAAATCCTGGTTGCAAGGTAGAATTCTAAACAAGTGTGGACCCTAATACATGTCTTTCCTGTCCCTGCTTGGTCTTTAAAACTGATGAGAAAATCAAACTGGCCTAATTAGAAAAACAAAACATGCTCACTATAGGCCATGTAAGTCACGGCAGACTGACATGTTCTGACCCAGACTAAGCTAAATATCTAATATAATAAAGATATAACTTGTACAAATGTAGCTATTGGGAAACAGACTTAACAACACTATTTATCAGCAGGTCATGCGTATTCTAATGAGTACAAATTGTGCACCTCTCATTGCTGATCTTTTTCTGTTCTGTAACGATCGAGGCTTCCTGAAAAAAACTTCATAAAGGAACGAAGATATAAGTACATAGTCATAGGCAGATAACAAGCATACTCTGTGAAATACGACTCAGAATGACAGAAAAAAATACACAGAGGAAGAAGTGATAAAAATGTTAGAGTTTTTGATCGACAATATATTTGTCCAGTTTGGAGGACTTGTTTTTCAACAGACCATTGGAATTCCAATAGGCACAAACTGTGCACCTCTTGTAACCGATCTGTTTCTCCACTCTTATGAGGCTGAACTCATTGAAGGTCTTCTTCAAAATAAAGACAAAACATAGGTAATCAACGATTACAGAGTTCGCCTCGTTATGGCACTTTGTGGCAGTAAAAAAAAAATTACTGGATGTTGACAACACATTTGCATGCCTAAGCAAGGTTACATGATCCTACCATGTAAAGTGACTGAGATCTGAACTTGCCTGAAAACTTGGACATAATCACTCATGCGTAAAACATAAGTCAAAGTGACCTACTTTTGCCTGGATGCTGATGTACCATCAGAGATGCATGCATATGCAAGGTTACATTATCCTACCATCTACAGTGACTGAGGTCTGAACTTGTCCAAAAACTTGAATGTAAATCAATCAAGCGGAAAATATAGGTCAATGTTGGATGCTGATCTATCATTAGAGATGGATGCATATGCAAGGTTACATGATCCTACCATGTAAAGTGACTGATATCTGAACTCGTCCAAAAACTTGGATGTAAATCAATCAAGCGGAAAATANAGGTCAAAGTGACCTAATTTTGTCTGGATGCTGATCTACCATCAGAGTTATATGCATATGCCAGGTTACATGATCGTACCATCTATAGTGACTAAGATCTGAACTCGTCCTAAAACTTGAATGCAAATCAATCAAGCATAAAATATAGGTCAAGGTGTCCTTATTTTGCCTGGATGCTAACCAACCATCAGAGATACATGCATATGCAAGGTTACATGATCCTACCATGTGTAGTGACTGAGATCTGAACTCGTCAGAAAACTTGAATGTAAATCAATCAAGCGTAAAATATAGGTCAAAGTGACCTAATTTTGCCTGGATGCTGATTCACCATCAGAGTTGCATGCATATGCAAGTTTACATGATCCTACCAAGTATAGTGACAGAGATCTGAACTCGTCCGAAAACTTGAGTGCAAATCAATCAAGCGTAAAATATAGGTTAAAGTGACCCAATTTTGCCTGGATGCTGACCTACCATCAGAGATGCATGCATATGCAAAGTTAAATGATCTTACCATGTATAGTGACTGAGATCTGAACTCGGACGTAAACTTGAATGTTAGTCGTTCAAGCAGAAAATATAGGTCAAAATGACCTAATTTTGCCTGGATGCTGACCTACCATCAGAGATGCATACATATGCAAGATAACATGATCTTACCATGTATAGTGACAGAGATCTGAACTCGTCCGAAAACTTGAATGTAAATCACTCAAGCGTAAAATATAGGTTAAAGTGACCTAATTTTGCCTGGATGCTGACCTACCATCAGAGATGCATACATATGCAAGGTTACATGATCTTACCATGTATAATGACTGAGATCTGAACTCGGACGTAAACTTGAATGCAAGTCGTTCAAGCTGAAAATATAGGTCAGAGAGACCCAATTTTCTTGGAGGCTGTGAGATAGCCCAAGATGCACCTGCATACAAAGTTTGATGACCCTACCATGCATAGTTGCAGAGATATATGCCCAAATGCGGACGCGGACGTAGATGTAGACGTAGACGCGGAAGCCGGGGGTACTCAAATAGTCCCCCTCAACTTCGTTGAGGTGAACTAAAAACTGGCCCAGTCCTTTAATTTCAGCTTTCGTTTTATAGATGATATTTTATCATTAAAAAACCCTCGCTTTGGTGATTTTCTTCATCTTATTTATCCAAAAGAGCTTGAAATTAAGGATACTACAGATACTTCCACATCGGCTTCGTTCCTTGACCTTCATATTGAAATTGACAACAGAGGTACATTACAAACAAGCCTGTATAACAAACGCGATGACTTCACTTTTCCAATAGTCAACTTCCCTTTTCTTTGTAGCAACATTCCAAAAACACCAGCATATGGAGTTTACATCTCTCAACTCATTCGCTACTCGTGGGCTTGTGGTCGTTACATTGACTTCCTTGATAGAGCTCAGTTGCTTACAAATAGACTACTTAAGCAAGGGTACGTTACAAAAAACTTAAAGTCATCACTACAGAAGTTTTACGGTCGATATCACGATCTTGTGGATTGCTATGGGATAATAGTATTTGTTTCCCAGATGACAACAGATCTTTCCCTCTACAACTACAGTTTGTTTTTCCTCTATCGGATTCGACTTTACTACCGGAGTTGACATGTTCAACACGGCGGGTGTCTTATCAGAAGCAGGAGATGCTTACTCTACCGGTACACCTGATCTCACCCTTGGTTTTTTATTGGGTCCGTGTTGTTCATCTGTATGTGTGTTTTCATTTTTGTTTTTTGTCCCGTACTCGAGCGGATTCCTTGTATCTGAGTGTGTCTGATTTTGCCATTGTCCATGGATTGTTCGTTCTTTTGATTGTCGGTTCGGTTCTCACTTACTTTTAGATTACCGTTATGTTGACATCAAAATGTTATAATCTGTACACACGACAATTTTTGCCCTTCCAACCAAAGTTACACTGCAAGGTTTGCCTACATCTATTTCGATGCCCCCGTGTTGTCTATCGATGTTGTTTTTGTCCTTATTTTTGTCTTTCGTCGGGCTACTTAATGACAAATATTTGTAGGCATACATTGCCCGATTTTACTTTTTTTCTCATTGACCGCTCCCGACATGTGTTGCTTCAATGACATATTTTAG
>MJUU01068163.1:4378-21105 GCA_002080025.1 Modiolus philippinarum | reverse complement strand
GTGTGAGGTTCCTCACTGTGTTGAAGACCGTACAGTGACCCCTAGATGCTTTGTTTTTGGTCTTTTTAACCTGGATATGGGATTTTGTCTCCTTGACATTTACCCCATTTCCTTTCTTTTTCATACATGTATGGCATTACTTGCAAACAGCTTATTACTATGGGCATTTCTAATCCTCGTTTTTACGGAAATGTCAAAAACTGATTAAAAGATCCAGAAAAGCTGGGCACAACCCTGCTTGAATTCATAAAATTAGCTTTGAGATCTAATGACCTGAACATTGTACACACATACTGGCCTTTCACTGATACTGTCGATGTCTATGGATGATTCTTGACCAAACCCTTCGGGAAGTTTTGAGTTTGATTTTTCTTCAGTAGTTTTACAGTCTTTTATCAGCAGACTAGGTTCCTTGACCTAGCCGACAGTTTAGCGACCCCTTGACCCATCTTTCAAAATTACGTGTTGTCATATTCTCTCATTTCAAGATTGCGGTCATGGAGTTAAGTAGTGCCTACCTGTATTGGGTTTTAATCGTATGTTTATTGTACTTTAGGGACATGGGATAGATAAAAGGGATGTTTGGGTACCCAGAAACCGATTTAACCCTACTGCTGGTTTTTGCTAGTGCCGATACTATGTCCGGCTGTCCCGAGTTCATATCGTTGTTTACGTGTGTCTTTTGTCTTGTTTGTGATTTTGCTGTGTAGTTCTCTGGCAGATTGTGGCATGTGATTGTAATTTTCAGCCATTGTAGATGTTTCTTGTCACCCACTGTTTTAAATTAAGAATATAAAGGGCTACGTCGAGCGCAGCATGATACGACCGCAGCATGTCGAACCGCACTGAAACTTGAACAAGTGTAATTCAAAATGAATGAGGACACAGTAAAGAGCTTGATGCAGTAATTAAATGGACACAATAAAGAGCTTGACCCTGTAAGAGGTATGTCAAATTGGTCAACATACTACTGAAATTATATTATAAGGGGTTTCCAAAAACCCCATTAAAATTCATCAAAAAAAGATTTTACATACTTTGAAAATTGCAATTTCAGCCCCTTTGACCCCTTAAAGCTAAGAAATGGTAAGAGCTACACAAAATTTTTTACAAACTACCAAAAGCTATAGAGGTCTCCGAAACAAACAAAAAAAAATCCAATGAAATTTGATGAAAAAAAAGATTTCACATATTTCGAAAAAATGCAAATTTGGCCCCCTTGAAGCTCAGAAACAGTAAGAGCTACATCAAATCAATTGATAAAGAATTGAAAGCTTAGATCAAGAGGAACCCACAGAAAAAAAATCTCATTGAAATCCGATGAAAAATAAAAATTTTAGATAATCTTGCCCCGTTCAGCCCCTAATAGCTGGAAAAGGAAACAAGTTGCCAAAAATTAACAGTTGAAAGCAATATAATTTTCAATAAGGAATCCATTGAAAAAACTGCATTAAAATCGGACTTAAAATATAGAAAAAAAATTGAGATTCGCCCCTGTTGGGCCCTAATTATCTCGTCAGCGGTACATGCCACATAAAATCTGTTGGCACACTACAAATACCCATTTTTATTAAGAACACACTGAAAGAAACCCCATCGAAACATATTCTACAGCCAAATATAAGAAATCACCAATTTTTTTTCCTTTTTGGACCCTTTTTAAAAATGGGCGGGGTCAAAATAACCAAAACCATACCCTGCCTCTTCCTTTTGTGCCAAGGAAAATTGTGTTAAAATTTCATAAGGATTGATCAACTGGAACTTGAGTTATTGACCAAAAACATGTCTATACAGATGACAACACCGGACAACGACGACGACGACAACACCATACCATTATACGACCTCAATTTTTTTTGCAGTCGTATAAAAAACTTTAAACTGCATGGGCACTAAACCTTGAATTTGAAGTCTAGGTAAAAAGCCATATGTCAGACTGACATGTACTTAACAAGACCAAGCTATATACCAAATTATCATTGACTAATCACTAAAAGTTACAGAGAAACCGACGTAAGCAAAAAACTTCAACCTGGGCACTGGACTGTAAAATTGAGATCAAGGTCAAAAGCAATATGGCAGACTGACATGTACTAACCAAGACCAAGCTTTAAAAAAAATCAATAACTTATCACTTGTAGTTAATAAGAAACGGACTTCAGCAAAAAAAACTTAACCAGTGCACTGGACTGTAAAATGTAGGTCAAGGTCACACAATTTTGTGTTCTCAAGATAGGATTCAATGAAAGCTACCGATGGAATATTATGTTCCTATATCAAATGGTTCTATAAAATAACTTGAGTTTTCGCCATCGCCGCTCCAGTCTTACTTTGAATGCCTATGTTTCGATTTCTGTGATTTTGTCACTGGCCAGACAAAAAATATGTGGTCTTTGAGACTTTCATGAAATTACATGTAACTGGAATAAAACATTCTTGAAATTCAACATGATCTAATTGGTGAATATCACTGTCCTTATTTAAACAAATCCTAAAGGTATGGTTGCTAGGTATAATTCCAAAAAAAAAGTGATCTTTGAGACTTTCAGGAAATTTACTTATTTAACCTGGTTTTACCCACCATCTTATACTGTCGAAGTACTTTTATTCGTGGACACCAATTTTCGTGGTTTTCGTGAAAAACACATTTTCCTGGGTACTTAAATTCGTGGTTCCGAGTTCTGTGCATTACAACTCTAGGGGAAAATGCATGAACAATTATACTTCACAGTATATAAAATGCCTGTTCAAAGTCAGAAATATGACTGCAGTCATAGATTGTTCTCTGTTTGGTTGTGTGTTCTCGATATTGGCGCATGCCTAACAGATTTTCCTCACAGGTCGTTCCCTCTTATTGCTCAGACTTTTGTTGCCACTTTTATTTGATAAGGGGCACTATATTTTGTAGCAACTACAACTTAAACCCAACTGGTATTAAATTATATTCTGCCATCTTTATGTCATTATCATAATCATAAATATTCCTTGATACACACAATATAACTTTTTTAAGAGATTTCACATGTCTATTTTTGAAGGATCAAGTGAGAACCTATAGTATGATGTAACCAACATCTACTGGTTCCTGGTGTTAAATTCCTGATGATTGCATAAATTATTCAGTCATCAAATGTAGGTTGAGTGGGCATGGAGAGGGTAAAACCCCCTACCCCATTGAGTCCAGAGTCCCTTTTTTATTTTTTATTTTTTTTTTTTGAAGTATAAGTCCATAATGCTATGACTTTTGAGTCAATGGAGTCCATGGACTCAAATTTTAAAGTCCAAAGTACGCAAAAAATAAGGCAAAAATCCCAAGTTCAAAAATGGTGTTATACGATCAGTTTTATGAAACATTACTAAGAGCTAAACAGGAAGTAGTGTTCCGAAAAGTCTGCAAACAGCATCACACAAAAATGACTTTACCATACAAAGCCTGTGACAAATTTTCCAGATTGTATCATGTACCATTGCAGAGACAAGCTTGATAGAAATTTGATGGATAAGGGTTAAACAGTATATTACTTTTGCCTTAAAGTTTATAGTGAGGGTTTTAGTGTGGACACACTTACTTAACCTCTTATTCCTGTTCATCAAAATACATTATTTGGAGTTTCTTAAGTCTATGGCATTCACTGAAGTGTTCTTCCACTAAAAGGTCTGTTGCCAACTAGGACTTTAATATAAAATCACTTTCTGATACAAGTCAATACAATAATAAACATGGCAATATATGTTATTCAGGAAATGGCTTCAGTATAAAATAGATTGCATGGTTATAAGTAATAAAACATATGTAATCGACGATTACAAAGTTCGCCTCGTTATTGTACATGGACACAGCAAACAATCTTGCTATGGTGCTGACCTACCATGTAGAAACTGAGATCTGAACTTGTCCACAAATTGGAATGTAAGTCAATCAAGTGGAAAATGTAGGTCAAAAGGGCCTTATTTTACCTGGATGCAGACCTACCACCAAAGGTACATGCATACACAAAGTTAGATGATCCAACCATGTACAGTAATTGAGACCTGAAATTGGATGTTAACTTGAGTGTAAGTTGGTAATAGAGCAAATACAGGTCAAAGTGATCAAATGTAAAGAATGGATAACAGGAAATATCTACAATGTCAAAAAATTATAATTACATGCCACAATCTGCTATGGAACTACTCATGAAGAACACAAATAAGACAAAAGACAAATATAGACAACGATAGGAACTCGGGACAGTTTGCCTGGACGCTGACCTACCACCAAAGATGCATGCACATGCAAGTTTAGATGATCCAATCATGCACGTTACTAGGATTTAAACTCGGCCTCAACTTGAAAGTCAATCGTGCGGGAAATGTAGGTCAAAGTGACCTAATTTTCTTGGATGCTTTGAGTAGCCCAAGATGCACCAGTATGCAAAGTTTGATGACCCTTACGTTCATAGTTACCAAGATATATACCTATATGTGGACACTGGGGGTACTCCAATAGTCCTGAGTCAAACAGATAAATGTGTTATTAGAACAGAAGCAAGTTCAGTTTTGAATCTGCACTCTGGCATCAATTCATTTCACAGGCAGCTCTGAGCAGCATGACCATAATTATTATCATCAGCAGTATTTTAAGTATGATATATGCTTTTGACATACACAGGACATATAAGAAATGGACCAATTTGCTGTCTCAATTCGTGCTGGATATGAATTGCCATGATTTTGGATTACCCCTTTCCTCATTTTTGCTTTGGTATTCATTTGCCGATGTATTTGTGGGCAATCAGAGTCCCAAATCATTGAAATGAGGATGTGTACAATACCCAGAAAAGGGCAGCACTAATCCTGGCATTGTATCAAAATTCTTACTTCTTCTGAAAAGGCATTTATGCCTGTGTACAAACTTTAACCTGAATCACTATAAATCAGTAAGTTTTGAAAACTGATCCTGACAGCATATTGTCAAAACTCCAATATTATGGATTTGAATCTATAGTAATGGTGGCCCACTTGTATGATAAACAAAGAGGGCAATAACACTAATATAGGCAAAATTTTTCTATAAACAATGCTATAAATGACAAATGGTAAGATGTGTTGTATTTCTCTGATGTTCTACTAATAGTATTAGACAGGTTATAAAATTGTTTTATATCTGGCAATTATCAGCAAAATTTGAATGAAGATATTCTGATTGGAATGAGGTCAAATTTTCAGCTATCCTTGTGATACTAAAGCAGCCCACATTATCCACCTTTTCAATGCAAATCTTTGATTCTTTCATGCAATGCTTACAAAATTTCTGTCTTAATATAGATTACTGTTGTTGAATGGCAGCCAGTTATATTACCCGCTCATTGCCCTCTAAATCAATAGGACAAGTGCAAATTTAAGTGTTTGTGGACACAATACAGTTATGGACACAGTACAAATGTGACATAACATTTCATCAAATCCAAGCAGTCATTTAGGAGAACATGTGCTGACAAAGTACATTGATGAACAGACAGACAGATGGATGAACAGACTGACGGACAGATTCCTTCATATGTATATCCCCAAACTTAGTTTGGGGGAGATGGTATACTGATGCAATTATTTAATATGAGATTTTCATGTAATTTTTTTTAGTATATACATGTATTAAGGCAAGGACTTAAGTAAATTTCCAATAATCTCATGTTACAAAAGATAAGACAAATGATTGACCTAACAAATATAAAAACCTTGAGTAAATAAAGGCATTATCTTTTAAGCTTCTATATTTGACAGAAATCAACAGTGTATACAAACTACAAAACAGTTCTAAGATTTCATCTGAGTTAGATATTCTTCATAAGTTATACTAGGTCCATGTTCTTTTTCATTGTAAAACTTCTTCTGTATAAACTTTCTGCCAGAATATCCACAAGTACCAATTTCAGGCTTATCCTGTAATCAGAATATCATTTATTTGAAGAAACTTTGTGTAAAATATATATCATTCAGTGGTCTAAGATTGTCAACACAATCGTGCATCGAAAAATAGGCAGGGATTTCTGGCATGATGTTTAACCGAAAACTTTCTTGGTAAACTGATAAGAGGCAGCCTGTTTGAGAGTGTTTGCAAAATATTTTTGGTCCCTAGAATTACAGCATCATGTAAAAAGTATTTGAAAATTGAAATTTACCAGTGCATTTCCTGTTAAAAAAACATCCATTTTAAAAATTCTAAAAAAATCATTTCTGGACATTTTTTCATAAAATCTGCTACTAAAATGTTTTAAGAATATATTGTATATTCATACCGATGGATCTTTATAATGAAAACTTCAATTACTACCTACATGTATATTGCTGTCATTTAAAATACCAGTATTGATGAACGTTTTTTTATTTCTTATATTGAATTCAATTTTTTTAATTTTGGTAATAAATGTAATGACATAATTGTTCATATTGCAAAATATGAGGACCTGGTTTCGTTAATATTGATAAATGATTAACAGTTACCAAGTTTAATTTATCAGTGTAATTACTAAAATATTTTTTATTTAAAACAAGTTTTATAAGAACCCATAATAACAAGAGTTGAGGTAGTCCAAATTTGATTTTTGATTCAGATATAAAGTTACAGACCTCTGAAAATTTAGGGGTTTAGGGTGAATTCAATACATGTGTCCCTACCTGACCTTCCTGACTAATCAAATGCAGTGATGTTGTAACTGATTCATCATTTGCTTCTATATCATTTGTAAAAAGATGACAAAATGCTACATTGTGAATGAATGTACACAATTTGATGACATTGTGTTTTCTTTAACACTGAAGCTGAAATAAGATATACATGTCACAAACTGGCAGAGGGGACAGATATCATGAATCCGTTTTAATATATCAATAAGTTTATCAGCATGATCAGAATTGAAAACTTGTAAAGTAATTATTCAGGGTTGTTCACAACAGTTTTGAGATGAATTATTGCCTTTGAAGTATAATGTCTTTTTACTTATATTTTGTCTTCTTTTTATACTATATACATAGCAACATTTCAAAATTAAATATTTTTAAAGCATACAAATAATAAAATTAATGATACCCTTTTATGTTTTACATCTAGATATGTATATGTTATCGGCCTCTTGACAGCCATATATCGTAAAATATCAACCCGTGAGCCAGAATATGAAGCAAAGCTTCATATTCTGGCGAGCGGGTGATATTTTACAATACATCAGCTGTCAGCTTGTTTATCATCCTTTATTTTGCATTTTAGATTTGTAATTATTGAACTGAATTTTCAAATTCTCCCAAAGTTGCACGGGAAATTTGACATACATGCCAATCTCGCCTTTTCAGCAATTTTCAGCTTAAAAACATGTTTTGTAGTTTTTTTATCTTTTAATTGGCAAAGGTTTTGTAACTGGGTGAATAATTTGACCGAAATTCTCTAAATAATGTCGATTTTGAATTTTGTCGCATCTTTGGTTGTTACGACATTCTATCGTTGCTTGGAGCTTTTATGACGTCATAATGTGAAAACTCAAAGCTCTGCAGGATATATCAACGACCTAGTTTCTACAATTTTTCTGACATCTAGTTTATCCATTTGTGTAATCATGATTCTGTTCTGAATACCTATTTGGAAATAGCAAATGCAATAGATGTTTTTTGTTACAAATTTGATTTGGTTTGAAACCTCCCCGAGGGAACCCCGGGATATAGAAATAGGATCCAGTATCTCCGGCTTGCGGGGTGTGACCCCTCCTAAACAGAGGCTGACCCCGAGGGTCCCGGGATATAGAAATAGGACCCATTCCGTGGTTGTGCGGGATTAATAAATACACAACCCATCTTTCGGATGGGATGTAAACTCAGGTCCACGTGTTGGAAGAAATGCCACACTTCCTGCACGTTAAAGAACCCTTGTAGCAAGCTCTTTTTGGGGTGGTCCGTAGGTGATCGGCTACAAGGCTAAATTCCCCGCCCTTGACGATTTCACCCTACTTTTCCAGTGGCAGTCAGAATTTCCTGTCCCATGGCCATTTCCATACCCCAAAGTGATTATTTATCAACAAACTTGTTCTCGTCTTGATATAGCTGAGATATTGCTGAGTAGACGTTAAACAATATTCAATCAATCAATCAATCAATCGTTTGAAACCTTGAAAAAAAGTTATTGCCTTTGAAACTTTGGGAGAATCCCTTGATATATCCAGGTCAACCTCTCATATATCCTGGTCAACCAGATACGGCTTTTGCTGAAAGGCTCTGCAGGCTGATATAACCATTAGGAAGGATGATAATTATGATGGTCCAGAGGTCCTTTACTGTTAATATATCTTCAGGGATGGCTCTGGCTTCTGAATATCTGTCGCCAGAAAAATCGCCAACTTGTATTTTTTGTCGCCAATTGCAAAAATTTGGCGCCAATGCAATTAGGAAGCACCCTATTTGATGTTCTAGGATGGACCATGGACTTTTCTGCTGTCTTTCTTCCACACCAAATGAATAGTTCCATTTTTTCAGATTGTTTTGTTTTAGTGGTACAAATTCTTTTATCATCTTTGCTGTTTCGGTGTGAATTGTTTGCTGCCTTTTGCGGGTACTATTTTCAAACTTTTCATATTTATTTCCTTTAATCTCAAGGTTGTTAATGTTTCATCTGCAGGGAGATGTTTTATTCCCCTGCAATGAGGGATTTTTTTTCTGTTATTAACATTTACATGCTTTACTATTGTGTATTGAATTAATTGATCTACATTCCTTCTTGATGGCTTTTACTTCGGGTGGTTCTTTAAATTTTCTCATGAATAATTGAAGTCTTTCAAGATACGTTGCAACCGTTGTATGATAATTGTAGGTAACATTACTTCAGCTATGTCAAGTTTCAAATAAATAGCTAAACTTTCATTATATCAATAAAAGTATTAAACAAAATTTTAATTTGCAATTTTTTACATATAGTTTAGTAAAACTCATTATAATGTCATTAAATGAGTTCAATTTTTCATTTTATAAGAATTGATATACAGTTTTTAGTAAAAAGTAACACCCATTAGCCTCTTTAATTTCGTTTTCACAACATAGAAAAGGGGAAGTAACTCAACTCCATAATTGTGCAATTTAATTCATTTGTTTTGGAAAAGAAGAGGTGATATTAAACGAAAAAATGAGGAGTATAAAAATATTAGTGTATAATTATACTCTTTCAATTCCTTTGATTGGGCTTGTATCTGTCACAAGTCATTTTGGCACATGCTCAGGTAAACACTTCAAAAGGTAAACACATCGATCGACAGGTAAAAATTATGTAATCAACAGATGACCGGAAACAATCAATGATGGACCTCAATTGGTGCCAGAGGCTATGAATTTACATTAAATTATTACTCATGATTGTTTAAAACAACAAAAATCATGACAGGTAACAAATGAGAACTTTAAAGAATGAAGAATACCGGAAGGTTGATTTGAAAAACGTTGTCGCCAAAAAAATCGCCAGGAACGATTTTTTGTCGCCAGAATGAAAATAAAATCGCGAATTGCGACATTGGCGAAGCCCAGCGCCATCCCTGTATCTTGTCAAATAAATTAATGTAGGCTTTAGGATGACCCAAATGTTGGACCAAACATGATTTATCTTACCAAATTAATGTAAACTTTAGGATGGCCGAGAGGTCCTCCACTGTTGGACCAAACATGATTTCCCTCAACAATAACAACTGGATCTTCAGCTATGAGGTCTATGGCAAATCTTGTGTTGACCTGCAAATAATTGGTTAAATAGTTTCTTACTAAAGCAGAGCAAAAAATTACCAAAGTAAGGCTTTCCTACACTTCCTATTTATCCACTTTACCTTCTTATTGTAACAGTCAAAAGAGTGGCAAAAGTTTCATTTCAAAATTTTATTTTACACCCTAAGCAAATGTTGTAGAATGTTGTCTGCTGAGAGAGAAACACATTCTTGTTGTCGATTGATTTGAGAATGCATTTGTAGAATAACTGATTGACAGCACTGCTATGAGAAGGATATCCATTGATGCAGAAAAATACTATCCAATCAAATGTAAAATCATCTATGGACAGTGCTGTCAATCAAACATTCTACATACACAATCTGTCATACTACATGTATGCTGTCAATCAATTATCAACAATGTTTCCTTCAGTCTTTCACAGTCAGCTAAGTGTTTAAAATTAAATCTCTTTGAAATGAAACTTTTGCAAATCTCTTGACAATAGACCATATCCGAGCTCCGGCATCAGGATTTACATGACCAATTTTCAACATTACAAAAACAGGAAAACAGCAAACACCTACAATGGCCAGGATCTACAATCACATGCCACAATTTACAAGCAAACTGAACCAGAAAAACAATAATGAAAACAAGAGACAAACATAAATAACGATAGGAACTCCGGATAGCCGGACTTGGTACCGGCACTAGCAAAAGCCAGTGGTAGGGTTAAACCGGTTTATGGGTACCCAAACCTCTCCTTCTCTATAGTATCATAAACATGCGAATAAAACCCAATACAGTTAGACTTCTAACTCAATGACCACTATCTTGGAACAAAAAAAGCATAAGACAAAATGTAATTTTGAAAGAAGGGTCAAAGAGTGCTCACCGCTAAACTGCCGGCTAGCTCAAGGAATCTAGTCTGCTGGTAAAACACTGTTGCACTACGGAAGAAAAATCAAACTCAAAACTACCCGAAGGGTTTGGTAAAGAGTCTTCATGTATTTCAGTAGACATCGGCAGTATCAGTGAGAGGCCAGTATATATGTAAAGTCTTCAGGTCACTGGAATCCAAAGCCAATTTACGGATTTGTTCATAATATCTCGTCGATATCCACTAATTACGTAAAGAATGTAAGTTACGTCCCAGTTTTTCTGGGACGTACATGTGTAACTTACATATCACAGTATAGAAAACATCACGTCATGAAGCCTAAAACGTCATGAATTATGTCTTTGAAGTACATTTTGGTCACGTTTGGCTGACATGTTTATGACGTAGGGTGGACAAACAACAACTGGTGAATCTAAATACCAGAACTCGGATATGGTCTATTGAAATACATATATTGAAAATATGATACATGTATGTGAAAAAAAATATTATTATATATAAGTGATATGGCAATGGGACAGACCTATGAATATACACTCCTACAATGCAAAGTATTCTGGCTCTGTGATATTACGATCAATGATCTCCATTACAAAATATTCTAATAATAAAATGCAAACGCAAGTTGGCTCCAGGTTTCTAAGACCGTTCTACTATGAAAATTCATTGATTTTGCAAGGAATAATATGCCCCTATCCCTACCTAGGATATGTTGCAACTCAGATAATGCTAACAATTTCTGATGTTCCCTTTGACTTATCAAGCTCCGACTGTAATAGATCTTTCACATTCAATTCAATATATAAAATACTTCTGCGTTGTAGTCACAGGAAACAAAACATTTTGCATATGACTAATCACCATGGTAGTGGTGTCATACTTTGAGAGTGGAACTCTGTCATTTCTCTTAAGCTTGTTTAAGATATCTTCATAATGTTTTTCAGCATCTAAAGTGTAAGGACTTGCCACTCTCCATGCTCAATACAACAGAAGGCAGGATAATATCTCAAAACCTAAGTTGCTGAGATATTCATTTTTTTAGCAGATGTCAATTAGTCTGGTGGTACAGAAATCTTATCTTGCTTTATATAGATGTAAGAAAAACAATTATAGTGTGGTGGTACAGAAATCTGATCTTGCTTTATATAGATGTAAGAAAAACAATCCAACACAGTTGTTAATGAAGAAATAATTCATGGGCGCCGGTTGTTTGTTGGAGATTTACATATGGGTGGCCATTATTTTCATTAATATTTTACCCAGAGCGTAGCGAGGGGTAAAAAAAAACAAAAATAATGGACACCCATTTGTAAATCCACTACAAACCACCGGTGAACATGATTTATTTCGATTCTAATATGACATTTTATGATCTGGAAAGACCTATAGTGTACACAGTAATGATGGCCACTACATAAGATTTTCTGACGTTTTTGTGCACAAAACATATTATGACGTTGTGTGTTTCAGCATAAAGACTTTTGTGACAATGCTCATAATGTTATTGGAGATTTTCATATGGCTAGTTATCATGGTTTCCATTGTTCTCATATAAGAAAACAAGATTAAATAAAGGGCTACGCCGAGCGCAGCATGATACGACCGCAGCATGTCGACCACTGAAACATAAACAAGTGTAAACTAAAATGAATGTGGACACAGTAATTTGCTGGACACAAGAAGGACCTTGACGCATAAATTAACTGGACACAAACTAGTGAAAATCAAAATTAGCCCTTTAAATCCCTTATTAATAGGATATAGAAAGAGCTAAGAAAAATCTGTTGACCTCAAACTAAAGCTTACATCAAGAGAAAAAAACTGGCCCCTTTGACCCCTTATAGCTCAGAAACGGTAAAAGCTATGCCAAATATGTTGACATACTACTGAAAGCTTAAAATGAGAGGAATCTAAAGAAAAAAAATCCCATTGAAATCAGATGAAAAACAAAAATTTTAGGTAATCTGCATGTCTGCAATTTTGACCCTGTTGGGCCCCTCATAGCTTGAAAGGGAATAATTTATCAAAAAGCACTATGTTAATTTTTCACAAGGAATCCATTGCAAAAAACTGCATCAAAATTGGACTAAAAATAAAAAAATAAAAATTTTTGAAATTTGCCCCTTTTGGGCCCCATTTATCTAGTGAACGGTAAATGTCACGTGAAATCCGTTGACGTGACCAGATTGGAAATTTTCTAAGGAGTACACTGAAAGAAACTCCATCAAAATCCGATTAATAATAAACATTCTACAGTCAAGTATGTGAAAACACCTAATTTAACCCTTTTTTGCCCCTTTTTTAAAAAACGGGTGGGACCAAAATGACCAAAACTAATCCAAGCCTTCTATTTGTCAGTTTTGTGCCAAGGAACATTGTTTTAAAATTTCATGATAAAGTGGAAGTAAAGTTATTGACCAAAAACAAAAGTGTCTACAGACGACGACAGCACCATACCATTATACGACCGCAAAAATTTTTGCGGTCATACAAAAAGACTAAGACACCCGCAGGTAAGTTTCCAATATCCTTCAGTGTAGGAAAAAATATTGGATTCTTACACAAGGATGTCTGACATTTCTCAACCTCGCATTTTCACAGAAGTTATAGAATCTTATAATATATTCTATAAACAAAGGTATTTATGTCTTTTATTTCAAAAAATAATTACATGGATATATGTTTGTTTGTATAAGGTTTAACCTCACGTTCCCCTGTATTTCAGCTAAATCATTGCAGTAAGTTTTAGTGGAGCTGTACAGAACCACCAACCTAGCACATGGATATATGACTTATTTTGTTTAATTTGATGTATTAACATGTACTTACTAATCTGGTTCTATCAACAAATCTCGCTCTTCTGTGATCATCTTTATCCCAAATCTAAAAGACAAAATCAAAGTAAAATGTAAGAATCTGTCTTCCTTAGAATGGTACTTACAGATGTTATCATTATTTACCAGGCAAGGAAGTGCTTGAAATACATGTAGAACAACAGCAGGGATCACCAACAAGGCCATCTTTTGATTTCAACCAAAATTTGTATATGAATAGCCAATTGAATAACCTTGTTAATCCATGTGAGCAATTTTCATGTCCGCCCTTTGTAGTGATAACTGTTCAAACATGATGTTATTTTTATTTCCTATGCATTCTTTCATATGTTTCTTTTAGGAACAGTTTCATATCGGAATGATTCGGATAAGTATACTAACCAATAAAAGAAACAAATACCATTCTTGCTGTTCAGTATATTATCCAAATAATTCTGATCATTGTGTGTTGGCTTAACAATAGGATTAGTCAGAATTACATTTACATCCAAGTTTAGCTGGTTGCTAATGCTATGAAGGGTGTGATAACATAGTATTTGAAAAGTGAAAAATAGCACAAATTCTTTTTATTACCGTTGCTGTATGTTTTCGCACACCTTGCTTATTTGAAAACATTACAGGTATACAAATTTACAAGGGAGACGACTTTTTTGAAGTACTGCCTGGCTTGTAATGGTATATACATAACCAACATGAAAGTCGGCATCTTTATGTGAATCATAGCAATGTAATGTGACTTCTGGTAGCTTCTATGTAAGTGACAAGCAGGATCGCAAACTGTCTAGCTAACCAGATGACCCAAAATGGACAAATGATTGAAAATGGAATCATGATAATTTCTTCTACTGTATTGTTGTACACATCTACAAATGTACTAGGAATATACTTGTATATCTTTATATACTCAAAATTTTGGGAGATAAGCTGAAATACAATATAGTTTTCTCAAATGAGTCATAACACAACATAACACAAGAAGATCTATTTTTGAAGAAGCTCATCAACATAATTGTCAACCTCACTATCATGAAAATAAGCCTCACAACTAGTACTACAAATACCATTTTAATTTTTGTGGTGCTGAAGTGCTTGATTTTCCCAAGTACTGTGTTTAACAATTATTTTTTGCAAGGCTATATGATTTGTCTAAAAGTGCATGTCATTGTAGCGATTTACAAAGCCGATCTACACTCACAGGTCTGGTTCTAAAATGTATGCATGCTAAGTCTTTCCCTGATTGTTGTGTTTATGTTGGTGCTTGACACTAGTTGGGGTGACCTCCAGATAGTAGGTTTTTTGCCATGTCACTCTTTGTGTATTTTGGGGAATTTTTTTGTGGTTACTATTAGCACCTAATGTGCTTATTTGTCATGTAGCATGATGCTTGTGACTTGTCAAAGGTGGGAACCTGGCCCATTCTTGTTGTTTTTATCATTTACATTTGTATTTCTACAACCTAAAAATTTTGCATTATATGGCTCAGGTGTCCTCGTATGTATGATTTTCCTTGGCAGGTTTTACTTTCATGTTCTTGATCCTTACAGTTTCAATATAAGGGGCCATAAATTGGATGTTTTCACACATTTGGCTGTATACACAGTGCACCCTCGTTATATCGCCACCTTTGGGACCAGAGAAAATATTGGCGATAAGTGAGGGTGGCGATATATCGAGGGAATAAATAACATAGAAACTATGCAACTTTTGAAAAGTGTACCTTGAAAATGGTTGGCAATAAGTTGAGGGACCACCGTTAAAGAGGGGCGGTATAACGAGGGAGCACTGTAGTCTTTATTATTTTTCAGATTGTGATGGGATTTCCTTTATTTAGTTCCTTTGAAACTTCCCAATCAGAAATACTTAAGTTTGTCAACAGATTTTATAAATAAACAAGATACATGTAAGTGGAGCTCAAGACTTACAGGAGGGAATGTCAGAAAAATTTTGAATTTTAATTCTGTAAGTCTTTTGTCCAATATTGATGATTCTTTAATGGATGTATTTGATATCAGCTGTTACCTTTAAAATTTCATTGTTATATTTTCATAAATGGGGGTTACATCTTTGGGATTCTTCTATATAAATTATATGCCCTCAGTAGTTCACAACAAATTTCAAATGGCTCTTACCATTTCCAATATATTTAAAGCAGAGGATGACAAAAATCTTTTTTATCAATGTATCTAATTTCTTTCATCAGATTATAGCTAAGTTTGTTTCATTTTATTTTTTCTATTTTTTCATGTTGAAGGTAAAATTTTTTACCTTCCATTTTGTGTTGTTGTAAATTGTGTTTTATGACATTTTGGGCATTAAGTGTGCTGCCGGACCAATGACCACTATAACTGCACTGGTAGCCGTAGGACTAACCACTGCTGGTAAAATAAATATTGTACTAGTGATGTCATCAAGTTTGAAAATGTTGTTTTGGGAAAGAAAATTTTCCTATCTATCAATTCCATCCATTCATGACAAATGAGGAATTTGTCTACTGCATTGATTAGATAACGTAACCCTCAGTCTACTACTTTCCTGTGAGGGTTACGACTTGGTCCCATTGGTCGTAATGGAGCAAAACAAGTTTCAATTAGCATGCATTTAATACCTACTGATATATAAACATTATCAATTTTTACTGCTAATGTTTCTTATATTTCTATGCAAAAATCTTCTGCAGTTGCTCAAAACGTTCTTTTTCAAAAAGTGTTTTAAAAAAGTGTTCTCGAAGTTTCAGCCATTTTGAATTTTTTTTTTTAAGAACATGATCGGATGTAGGATTTTAAAAACAAAACCGGACATTTCTGAACTATGTAAATGTTAAATTCTGGTTGATGACCGACATTGATTTGTAGAATCAGTGGCAGCATTTTTATGATTTCTTCATTAGTTTCTGTAAAACTGGCAATATTTACTTTTCATGCTTTTCAAAACATTCGCTTCAGATTTTCAGTTTGATGTACAACACATGTCATATGAAAAAAATTTCACATTGAAAAGGGACGAAAAATGTTAATATGATATGATTTACTACAATCAGAGTCTGGTAAGCTCAAAATAAAACCATAATTTCACTCGGTGTGAAATACACCGGAGCTGCTCCATTACGAATAATGGGACAAAGTTGTAACCCTCACAGGAATGTAGTGGACTGAGGGTTACATTATCGTATCTACTGCAGTAATATGTAGATTGCTCATAAGACATGGTGGGACATACTCTAAGCATGAAATTCTGCAGGAGTGGGAGGGTATACTTCCATTTAACCTTATGTTCAAGGGGTT